>MU273754.1:0-35837 GCA_022160365.1 Vararia minispora EC-137
TCACAGGAAAAATGCGTGGAAAAGGTGAACATTTTCTGGCCTTTTGCAAGGACTTTTTCATCAGTAAAAAGGGGTGATTGTTGGCAGTGAGTGGCTGCATACGGGCTTCCTTGACACCGCGAGGAGACAAAAGAGGCGCGGCCTGCTCATTCCGCGATCACGAGACTTGCTAGCCTCGCTCCAACAAGTCACGTCGCGTGACTCGTGTCAAGCATCATGTATCATGCTCGAGGCCTCAGCTGTACTAGGATGCCCACCCTATCATTACACGACTGCAGAGAATAGGGTCGTGAAGGGATTTTTGTAATAGAGGAACGCTGGTCTTCTCAGGGCGGGATGCCTCTTCAATTCGCGCGAGCACTGGCACCCGAGCTGACGCGAGCACATCGGACCGTTTCTCGAAAGAGGCCTGGTCCTGGCCAAAATATATCTTCCGCTGGGACTTTATTCGCGCACAAAACTCGGGCGACTTGTTTTAAGCCCTTAGCGGAACACCAGCGAGGACCAACGGTAGACAGAAGCGTGGGCACTGGCACGGCGATGATCAAGGCGATGATGTACGGTTGCAGCAACATCATAAACCTCAAAGATAGATAGTAGCGACAATTAATCTGCGGAAAGTAAAGTTAAGAAAACAGATGCGCTGAAGGCCAGTACAGAGCCTAAGATTTACTAGCGAGGAGGAACAAAAGGCAGGGCTACTCTCGTACGGATGCGGCGGACTCTAGAGCGGAGCTGCTCGGCTCGGAGCGCTCGGACATGTCTCCGCCCGGCTATATCTCAGCCATCCTGTTTCTGAAACAAGGCTATTTTTGAACCCGGTCTTCTTAGAACTTCACGCGATTGCGTACTACTGCGTTGCACGTTCGAAGGTACGATACAGTCGCGCACGCCATAGTGGCGCGAAGCTGACTACGGAGAGCGTGGTTTCGTCTGAATGATGGGGAGTGTGATAACGTCCCAAATACTGCTCTTCTGGACCGCCCTGGGCTTGGTGGAATTGGATACCGAGCGCGTATCGCTATCCAGCTGTGACGCCTCGAAGGGCTTCTGCTCGATGTCAAGATCAAACGGCTGATTAGATATGAAGATCCGGACGATGCCGAAGTCTAAGCTGTGTTCGTCGTCGACAACAAAGCGCAACGGCTCGCCTCCGCCGCTTCCGTAGTTGAGCGACAGCGACGCCTTCGGCCGGAGAGGGCGATCGAGGTTACGTGCCTCCGGCGCGGCAGTAGAAAAGCTGTATAGCTGTCCTGAGGAATTATTGAATGTTAGTTCGCACGAGAAGAAGAAGAAAAACACCACTCACGAATCTCCAGTGTGCCGCAATCGAAGTAAAACATGGACAGGAATAGCCCAACCTTTGTCTCGTTTTGCAGTTCGATCCCATAGTACGTTTCTACGTCGTCCGCAACAACCGTCCATGGTGCGTACATGCCCTTGCGGACTTTAGCCGGGTCCTTGTGGGCCGCAATAAGATCCATTTGTGGCTGCAAAGGACGCAGGATGCGCCGAAGATCGTCATCAAGATCGTCAGTTTCCTCAAGTTTGTACACGTGCATCCTAATCTTGTCTCGAACGAGAGGCGTCTCCGGCATTCTGTTGAGATGGAAGAAGTAATGCGCGGCAGAGCGGAGGGCGGCGGCGACGTGATCAACAGTCGCAGGAACGGTGAAGCGCAGTCTCGTCAAGCCCAGCGAACAGATTTCTTCGTCAAGAATGTTAAAAGCAACGTTGGCGCCCTCAAGAACGACACCGAGGGTAGCATGTTCCTCGTCCGAGCGTTCAATAGACCACAGAGCACCCCCACCTCGCCTTCCACGCTCGACTGCCTGGTAGACGAACTGGAGCTGCTCCTCATCAGGAATATAAATGCGAAGGTTACCGATCGGATGTGTCGCCTGGAACTGGAATGCAACGGCGGTTGAGGGAAGAAGGGAATCGGGAAGAGCCTCTGAAGGACGCGGACGCAGCGTGGAAGTAGTCGTGCTGACTTGATCGACAAGGAGGTAGCATAAGGGTCCCGCTTGCACCATGTCTTCAAGGGAAGCGTAGACAGCAAATTCAGTGTCGGGCGTTACGCCGTGCACTTGCCCCGCGTTGGTGAGGGTATATGTGCTATCGGCCTCGCTGAAGTGTACGCTGCGGGGTGCGTAGCCGCGGAAATGAGCGCGGGAGTCGAAGAGCTTTCGCTCATGTCGATGCGCGCCTTCGCACTGGGGCGTCTGACGACCACTAAAGCATTCTGAGTAATGTTCCTAGTAGTGTCTATAGATGGCACTCACTGAGCAAGCTTTCCGAGGGCGACAATGATCTGTGCATATGTATGCGAGTTAATCCCTCTCGCCTTGAAATGCGTGAGGAGTGCGGTCGTAAATACGCCGCTACCCTTTTTCTCGAGCGCCGACTGGTTCTCACCACACGCCGCAAGGAGGATGTGCGAACGCATACTGGCATTGAGGAACCTGCCGCTTGTCGCGATACCCCGCTTCTCCTCCTCATCCTCCACAGATTGGCATTGAACCTCCTCCCGATACTCGGGAGCGAGGATGACATCTAAATCCGGATTATCGGCCTGCTTGAGCTCGACGCCGCGCGGAAGGAAGTCTTTGTCCTCTTCTTCCTTGGGAGCAGTGGCGTTGCGGGTGCCGGATGTCGAGTGGCAGCAGTCGAGGATGACGGTCTGCATGATGTTCTCAATCAATTCGACATCAAAATGTCTCGGATCGTACGTACGATGTTGTCACCCTTCGCGTCGGCCAGGTCTCGCAGGAGATTTCCGAACTTCCTGTCAGTTATGAGACTACTAGCTACCGTGCCATCCGAGTGTCCGTCGTGTGGCACCAGGACCTGGATCGTTGGATCGCTTGTCCAGTCCTGCGGCGCACGGACAGTGCTACCGTGTCCGGCGAAGTAGATAAGGATCGGATCACCATTGTTGATACCGTTCTGAGGTGAAGCAAGGTCCTGAATAGCGAGGATGATGCGTTCGCGGGTCGCATTCTCGTCCGTGAGCTCCATAATGCACTCTTCCGGGACGGAGAGATCGCTTGTAAGGAAATCTTTGATCCGTTGCATGTCCGACACTGCACCGAGCAAGTTTGGAAATTGAGAGCTCGCATAGCGATTGATGCCGACGAGGAGGGCGTGGACATTGGTGCTGAGATAAGCATAAGCGTCAAGCTTACAAAAACGATCTATATTCTACTTACACGCTATTGTTTGTAGAAGGGTCTGGTCGCTCCGGGATACTTCTTGCGGAGGATCCTCGGAATATGCCTCCCATCAAACCTTGATCGCCTTGCCCTCTCGCTCGCCAGGTGCAAGGAGGAAAGGAAATGGACCTGATGATCGGGAGGCGCAATATATACTGGGAAGAGGCTGTGAGTTATGCACACGCTGTTACATGTGCGGGGATACAGACTTGGAGAAGATGACTGAACATTCCGAACACCGAAGACATAGAACAGGACGGCGGTGTAAAAGCTGTGTCAAGCCACGGGGAACGTGCTTCAGGCGAAGAAGGAAAGAAAAGGCACGGTAGTGACCGTCGGGCAGCAGAGGGCAGGACCTGAACCCGCACACTGCGCTACGCTTCCTTCTATATCTATCAGAGCTATGCGTGGTGAGTGGCAAAGTCAATGTCGGAATTACGTCGCCTTTGACGAAAAACATGCGAAAGAAATGTGGTCGTCTTCTCTTAAAGGGCGAACGAGTGGCGCGGGCCCGGAGACGGTGGTTGTCTTACCACCCAGATCGATATAAACCGAGCTCTCGACCCCACTCAGCGGGATAGGAGTACCGGACTGACCCGCGGGACGAGTACCATATCCGACTCACTACGCCATTCGGGCTTTCGATCTTCTCGGTCAAAGAACAATATCCGATCGATCTTTATGGCATTCAGTGAAAGGCCGAACACGCAGCAAGACAGCACTCACCTTTCGACTTTCGTGGCAGGCATCCGCGAGGACCATCCAGCTGGTGGCCCGCGAATGGACAACCATCTCACACTACATCTCTTAGTGAAAAGGAGAGCAAGCGATGATCACAGCAGGGGGGAAGGCAGATAAGTAGCCGGGAGTAGGGGTCACTGTAAGAAGAAATACATTGGCCCGCGCTGCCGTCACTGCGAGATATCCGGGCTCTCCTCGGCGAAGATGTCCGCCTGCTGCTCTACCCACATCGCGTGGTAGAGCCCGCCGTGCCGGAGAAGCTCCTCGTGTGTGCCCTGCTCGACAACCACGCCATCCTTGAGCACGAAGATGATGTCTGTGTGGGTTCGGGGATGGACATGAGGTCAGCGACGAGGATGGGTATGGGGTAAGCACCGCGGATGAAGATAAAACAAGCGTTGAGAATGGGCACGGGGTGCGCAGCCGGTATGGGAAGGAGAACGCGGATCAGCACAGGATAAACAGTGAGGATGGGGATGAGCACAGCACAGGAAAAACGGTGAGGACGAGAATGAGCACAGCATAAACGAAAACACCACGGGACACGCACCTGCCTCGACGACAGTGCGCAACCGGTGCGCGATGAAGATGCTCGTCCGACGCTTGCCGAGCAGTGTCGCGTTGATGTTCCGCATGAGTTCTGCCTCTGTCGCCGCGTCGAGGGCCGACGTCTGGTGGCAGCGTCCGTCAGTGTGAGAAGAAAGGACGCGAGGGAAAGGAAGGGCGCGTGGAAGGGATGGAGAAAGGTTTGGGAGGGAAAGTGGATTCGAAGGGTGCGCAAAAAAGGGACGACAGGGCGCGCGAGGAAAAGGGACGACAGGGCCTGCGAGGAAAAGGGACGAAGAGCATGCGAAGAACAGCCCTGTGGGAAAAGCGAGGAAGAGTGCGCGGGGGAAGAACGAGGAGCATGCAGGAATGGGACGACGATGAGCGGGAGTGAGTAGGGAAGAAAAGCAGCGGAACGCGACAGGATGGGGTGACAGGAAGCGCGCGGAGAAGGGGAGATGAGTAGCGTCGGGGAAGGGCGGAAAAGGGCGCGAGGAAGGAAAGGGGAGGAACGTGCGGGGAAGGGACGAAATGGCGAGCTCGGCGGGGGGAAACACGCAGAGAAGAAGGGAAACAGAAGCACGCACCGCCTCGTCGAAGAACAGAATCGGCGGATCCTTGAGCAACACGCGCGCCACCGCAAGCCGCTGCTTCTCCCCGCCCGAAACCATAAGCCCGCGCTCGCCGACGGGCGTCCCGTACCCCTGCGGCAAACGCACGACCGTCTCATGCACCTGCGCGCGCCTCGCCGCCTCGACGACCTCCTCATCAGTGGCCTCGAGCCGTCCGTATCGCACATTATGCATGATATCTGCATGGAAGAGCGGTGTGTCCTGTGGAACGACGCCGATGGCTTCGCGGAGCGATGTGAGGCGCACGCGCGCGATGTCTTGCCCGTCGATGGTGATGCGGCCTGCGCCGGGATCGTAGAAGCGGAAGAGCAGGCGGAAGACGGTGCTCTTCCCGCATCCGGAGGGACCGACGAAAGCGACTTTCTTGCCGGCGGGGATCGTGAGGTTCAGGTCGCGAAAGATCGGACGGTCGGGGTGGTACGCGAACGCGACGTTCTCGAAGGTAATTTCGCCGCCGCGCGGGAGGGTGAGTGGTGGCGCGTCGGGCGCGTCTTGAGGGGGCGGATGCTGTGACTGGAGGCGGAAGAGCGTCTCCATGTCGAGCAGGCTCTGGCGGACCTCGCGGTAGATCGTGCCGAGGAAGTTGAGCGGCATGGATAGCTGGAAGACGAGCTGGTTGACCATCACCAGGTCGCCGACGGTCATCGTGCCTGCAGGCAATCAGCTTGGTGGCGGCGGTGAGGCACGGATGGTGAGACGCACCATTGATGACGCCCTGCGCAGCGAAGAACATCATCGCGGTGAGCGCGGAGGAGAAGATGATGTTCTGGCCAGAGTTGAGGTACGCAAGCGAGGTCGTGATCTTGATCGACGTCTGCTCGTAGTCGCGCAGGTGCTTATCGTACTGCTGGATCTCATACTTCTCGTTGTTAAACACCTGCGCCACCGTCAGCGCCTCTTCGATCGTTCTGCGGCCAGTCCCAGTCGCTTGACCGTGCCACGCCGCGAGGAAAGATACAGCCAAGCGTTTGTACACACCTTCACTGCCTCATAATTAATCAATGCATCCACCGCGGTAGTCGCCGCCTTATTATCAGCGACATTGGCCTGCCTTCGGAACTTCGTCCTTCCCCGAACAGATGCATAAGCACGCGCACATCCGCACTCGTAACGCAAACGACTAAAGAACGCACCTCCACGCCGTCGTCCGCACCGTAAACCACGTGTAAGCAGCCATGGTGCCGAGCGTGATACCAGCATAGTGCCAGCCGAAGTTGTATGCCTGTCGATCAATCAACCAGTCAGTCGGTGCCATGGTTGAAGTTGAGGGTGTGCAAGAGGGGAGGCGCACCAGAATACCGCAGACTAGTGAGATCTCCAGCGCGGTGGGCACGACGCGAAAGAGGACTGCCTGGAGGATGAACGTGATACCCCTGCGTGCAGCACGGCGCAAGCCAACGGAGATGAGAGGCAAATGGAGGTGAGAGGGCGTCAAGCGGACAGGAAGGGGGACAACGCGCACTTCGTCCCTCGATCGATTGCGCGTGTCAGCCCGCCGGTCTGGCGCGCGAGGTGGAAGCGCATGTCGAGGTCGAGGAGGTGCGCGAAAGTCTCGCGCGCGACTTTGCGGACGGCGCGCTGGCCGACGTTGGCGAATACCGCGTTGAGGAGCTCACCGAAGAGCGTGGCGCCGACGCGGGCGCCGCCGTCTGTGCAGGACGGGTTGCATCAGTGAGTATGAGGTGGCGCTAGGGAGGAGAAGGATGCAGAGCGGGGGCACGCACGTACAGGCGAGAATCATCGAGCCGCATACAATCCATACAGTCGAATCGGCAGCAACCGGCAATTCAAGCGTGTCGATAATCTGCTTAAAGAATATCGGGACCTGCACATTCAGCACCTGCGTGGGGCCTGCGTTAGCGCCCGTGCGCACACGAACAACGGGGAGGGCGAACCTTGCCAGCGACGAGCAGCCCGACGCCCGCGACAACGCGCACTTTGGTGCCCAGGTCGTTCCGCGGCCAGATGTGCCGCGCAAGCTGCCGTACGATACGCCAATCGCGGCGCCGTTGCTCGGCGCGGCTGACGTCTTCGTCCGGGACGAGGTCCGGAATGGACGGCGGCGAAGATGAAGGCGAGGGTGGCTTCTTTGGTTTGTCAGTCTCTGTGGGTTTTCCTGCGAGGTTTCCGAAGAAACGGGAGGAAGGAGGAGCAGAGGGAAAGAAGTGGGTAAGGCAGGCGCGGCGGTGGATGTGGGGTCTCGGCACGGCGGGCGCACAGACTCGGACACGGACGCTGGCGCGCAGAGCGCAGCTGGGGACTCTGAGCGTATTCATGGGACGCTCAACGGTGAAGAGAGCGTCGTCGTCGATGCGACTCACCACGCTCGGACGAGGACTTGCGGAGGACGACTGGGAGGTCTTGGGCGAACTGGCGCGTCATCCTGTCCGACCGTCGCGTCGTATCCCCGCATCGCGTCATCCTCATCTTATCGTATCTTATCGCTCTCCCCCAAGTCCCGTCGGCCGAACGCTCTTTCGCTCTCACCCTCACTCTCCAAGACGTTCAGTCCGGACTCGAAATGCTTGAGGCACCCTGCAGTGTTCCTTGTCCTCTGGCCGGGCCGTCTCGCTTCGCCCTTCGCCGGCGCGAACTCTATGGATCTCGTGCTTTGCGCAGATGGTCGCGCACGCAGTTGCCGCTCGTCTCGCCTGCTCGCCACGCCGGTCCTCAAACGCCATACGAGCAACGACTCTGACGACCTCAGCACGTTCGCGTGACACATGAATCCAAGACCCCCGCGTCTCTCGAGCTCACTTCGACAACATACTCAGTGGCCTCGCCTGTTTCGACACTCGTGCTCAAGATCACTCTGCAACCGGGCGCTGTCACGCGTCATATATGGCTGGCCAACGCCCTAACACCAATACCGCACGTATACGCGCCCCCCGAAAAAACCATCCAGATGCGCAGGATGGTTATGGCCCGCTCGAGGCACTTGGCGGGAAAAGGTGGTGGGTACATAACGCTGCGTGCGGCTTGGAGTGAACGTGCGTGCGGAGGCTGACCGCGCCTATAGCATCCAACGAATCCCTTTTGCACCGCATATCGTCAAACGGACGACTTGGTCATACTCCTGTGAACGAGCGACGCGTAGTCGGATTGCCCTTATACTCCCACCTCGACAACTCCCACTGGCACCTTTGTTGACTGCCTTGCCTAATCCTCGAAGCAAGGCGGCCGCAGCAGCCACCGTTCTTTCCGTGTTCTCCATCCCACGCTTCTCTCGCGCTCACGCACACACATTCACGTTACAGTGGCGCACGCTCGACATACCCGTGTCCAAGGTCCTTGTAATCCTCCCGCGGATTCGTGCCCTACCAATGAGATGGCGCATATAATTCATGGAGTGTCCACATTATCCAGAACATGCATTTTGTACCCCGCCCTGCGCCTGCCACCCCTGATATGACGTGCGCTTCTTATTCCGGCCTGGATGCGCCCCACAAGCCCAGCGCATCCTACTCGGGTTGAAGGCGCCAGAACGTAGAGAGATGGAGTGCTAAGGATACTGTTTCTGTAGAGGTGTTCTGATACAACGGTCTCTAAAAACCTGGTTTCGAGCATTCGCTCATCATCCACGCCACTGCCATGTACATTTCTAGCCTTGTATTAGGTCCCCGCCTCTCGGGACACATTGATGAATTGAGTGTGGAAGCCACGCCAATATTCTGATTTCACATCCACGCCGCCGTAACTCGGAAAGTTGTAGGCGTGGTGGCGCAAACGATTGGATGCTGGTCACCTACTAGATATTCTAGCTGCTCCCCCTCCTCCGAGTCCCAAGAGCCAATAGTTAGATAGTCATACATCATTTACCCCAGCGAATGCTTCTAAGTAATCGTACACATACCCGTACGCATATTTGATACCACATAAGGGGTCAAGACGATGGCTTCTGGACGATGGGGAGCGTAATAACGTCCCAGGTAGGACTAACCGGCGGCGGATCTGTTACTAACATTCGATCACCCTGGCCCGGTACCATAGACTTCAGCCCGTCTTGCGAGATATCAAACTCGAATGGCCGATTCGAAAGAAAAACGCGCAGGAAACCAAGGTCCGTGTCTCGACCCGGGGTGATTGCGAAACGTAATGGGATCCCACCGCTGCTGCCCCAGTTGAGTTCCAGGACTACGCCATGTTGGGGATTGCCTGAGTTTGCTACATCGGATCTGCGGCTATAGGAACTTATGGAGCCTGGGGTACACGTCAATGGGACTTTCAGCGAGACGACAAATGCTTACATACTTATCCCTAGCGTGTCGATATCAAAATAAAACGCGGATAGATAGAGATCGGTAGTCAGGTGAGTCTGCAGCTCGACCCCGTAATAAGTCCTTTTCGTGTCGTCAAGTTTGTTGGCTTTCACCCTCCATTGTTCGTATATGCCCATCTTCGCCTGTTTGCGCTCTTCTTCCCTTTGTTTTAGGAGGTCCTTTCGTCCTGAGATAGGTTGCAGCGAGCCGCTCGGATCGTCTTCATCCTTCGCCTCGAGTTCAATGATGCGTATCACTGCGCGGTTCCGAAGACTCGGTTTCTCCGGTGTCTGATTGAGATAGAAAAAAAAGCGAGCGGCAGCCCGCAGGACGACCTGAAGGTGGTAGCTTTCCGAGGAGACGATGAAGTTGAGTGCTTTGACTCCGAGCTTACGGATTTGCTCGTCCAAGACAGAGAACTCCAGGCTTCCGGGAATTAAGGAAGAGTCGGCACCATCGGGTGCGCGGGAGGCCGCGTAAATGCCGATCGTAGCCTCGGCGACGTCCGCAACACGCCGTACAGCCCAAGGAGCTCCGCCCTGACTTTGCTGAATACTGTCTATTGCCTCATCGACAAGACGACAAAGATCCGCATCTTCCGAAACATGGATAGGCAGGTCACCTAGCGGACACGGAGGTCCAGACTGCATGGCGACGGCACCTGGAGGGAGAGAGGAGACAGCTTCACCGGCGCGCGTACGCAATATTGAGGAAGTAGCCCGAACTTCATAGACAACAAGGTCATGAAGTACCTCGGAACGCAATCGCTGCGCAGGAGAAGCATAGATGGTGAATCTTGTTTCGGGAGTGATCCCTTGCACGCCTCCTGCGTTCTGAACTATACACGAACCTTGCCTATCTAGTTCAACTTTGCACAGGGGGTAGCCGCTAACCACGGTGCGGGAGCTGAAGGGTGTCCGCCGGGACTTGTACTTTCCTTCGCACTGGGGCATCTGGCCCCTTAAAACGTGTCACCGGAACGAAGCTCGAGCACAAGGATGGAGACACTCACCCATCTAAGGTGCCCAAGGCAATTATAATATCCGAGTAAGTGAAACTACCGATCCCGCAGATCTCAAAATGCCTGAGGAGAGCATCAGTGAAGAGCCCGGATTTGGAGCGTTCGAACGCCGTCTCGTGCTCTCTGCATGCAGCCAAAAGGACATGCGATTCCAGTCCACCTCGAATTAATGATCTTCCAGACGGAATTCCCTCCTGTCCTGATACACCTAGACCGGCAGTAAGCTGGACGTCGCGCTGGTGGACTTCGTCGAAATCTTCGTCTGAAATAGTAATATCACTGAGGTCCACATTACGCGGTGTAAGACTCGGATTAGACTTTGGATCGTCACCGTCACCACGAGTACCCGACGCAGCGTAACAACAATCGAGTATGACGGTCTTGCCGGGTATTACTGTCAGCGTCCTATGATGAGTAAATCGACCACACTGACGATGTTGTCGCCCTTCGCATCCGCGATGGCAGCTACCAGTCGACCGAGCTTGAAATCGGCAAGGAAGTTCTGAGCAGTACTCCCGTCTACACGTCCGTCGTACGGAACAAGGACCTGAATCTTCTGACTGGTGTGCGATTTTCCACGCGGTGCGTCGACTGTGCTTCCATGCCCGGCATAATAAATGAGAATAGGGTCCCCCTTATTGATGTTTGAGTCCGAGGCGAGGCCTTCCACCGCCCTCAATATGCCCCGCTGCGTCGCTTGCTCGTTTAAGAGCATCCTGATCGAAGGGCCCGCAATATTCTTTTTGAGAAAGGATTCAATTTTCTTGGTGTCAGACACGGCGCCAGATAGCGGACGAAAGTTGGCGGTGCGATATGTATCGATTCCGATGAGGAGTGCATGTACCACCGCACTGGGTTGGATGGATTACTACAGCACGGATATAAACAGAACGGCGACAAACACACATTCTGGAGTCCGTATCTGTGCTTGTTCGCGATTGATCGTGTTCCATAAGGCTACCATAGTCAAGCATTTATCGTTGAGGTGCTTAGACCAGACTTACGTCGCATTGCCATGGTTTAAAGCCCGTTTTGTCCGAGAAGACGATCTCGTCGGCCGAATAGCCCCTTCTCCAACCCCAAGCACCTCCCGAGCAGAAATAACGCTCCCAGCAGCAGGGATAATAGCACGCTCGGGATCGCTGATAGAGCCATCCGTGCCACTACACTGGACACGCACTAGCTGACTAAGAATAGGTCGGGATTAAACAGCGCAGAGAAAGCGAGTATTCAAGTTACTTACTCGCCATCATTTGACGTTGGTCCTATCGATGTGATGACATCTGCTGGAAGACACGATATATTGCCTATTTCCGCGTCCCCTCCAGAGGTCGGGGGCAAACGTCGCAGCGGCCAGTTGTGAAGGAAAAGGAAGCGAAATGGCTTCAGAACAAAGCGGAACACGGGGTGTAGCCACTCGAGCACACGGTAGAAGACGACTCTAGGATATAGCATAATCGAAGAGACGTGGGTACTACCTCAAACAAAGACAACCGGTTGTCACGCTTGACTTTATATACTTGCCCACTTGCAAGTTTCTGATGAAAAATAGTTGCGGCGCGCGAAGCTTGGTGATACATGCGAACTCACTAAAGGGCACGGCACAGTAATAGAATCGCGAAATATAGAGCGCCCCTAGCACGCTGACACGAACGAGGCGCAACATCCCTCTTGCGCCGTAGCGTGCTCACGGACGCTCCTTCTCGCAAAACCATTCCGGTAATTGACTCATGCAAGACTCATGAGAATATGTGATGACTCGCCAATTTAACCCACACTTATGTGTATATGCGGTGCTTAGCAAGAGCCGAGCTTAAACGCACGTATGCACTGGCATGGGAAGGAAACAATGACATTGCCTATGACAATCTCGCCATCAGTAATCGCTCGGAACAAATGATACAACGTACCAGCTTTCGCTGAGTCAACAGTCTCCGATACCGCTTCTTCCAGAGCGCGGTCGACTTAGCGTCAAGCGACCAGGATGGCTTCGACCGGACAGAACGGTCGGCCGGACCTCCCGTGCGTTATCTTACTTGTACCGTGCGCCGCAGGCGCCGAAATTTCAAAGAGCGGCAGATGTCCTTGAGACCATTCCTTGACCATCAGACACAGATGCACACTAGGCGCCGCGGACGCTGAACTGACAATGACAGACCTGAATTCTGTGGAAACAAGTATATGATCCACTGCCCCGCCCGTCGGCTCAAGCCCTCCAGCGGCCCCACCCCAAAAATGTCCTTCGAGATTTGTCCTTGAAGAACCGATGACCGAAAAGGCAGACAGGCTTGCCCAGCTACGCTAGGAGGGTGGGCGAAGCTGTCTGCGGAAGAGTATACTGGCGGCTTTGTAACGTAATCATCAGCTTGCAAAAAAGCACCGTATATGGATACCTCACAAACCCAGCAAAACCCGCACAAGGACCTGGCTGCTTACTACTTGCTGGTTGCATTACAAGAGCGCCTTCGGGTCCTTCAGGCGGAGTAGAGAATGGCCGAGGGGCTTTGCACAAACATTGGAAGTCGACTGGGGAAGCTTTCCCGGTTATGCTTGTCGCCCGAGCTGACATGGGCATGTCGGGCCACTAGTACTCCATATAAAAGAGTCTAGCTACTGCAAATCAAGGATGTGTCTTCCGCTAAGGTTTTAGTGGCGCAAGGAGCTCGGGCGGGCTGCCAGTGTTCCGCGGGGGGTAGTACCGATAAGGACGAAACGACAGCATGTATGGGTGCTCGCGGGAGACTCGCTCGCGGGCATGATATGGCGCCCTTGCTTACAGCTGTTTATGAGTCTACAAATAGATCGCGCCATCTCCATCTTATCGTATCTTGTCGCACCTGCTACTTCCTGCCTTCTTCTTTAATCAAGCGCATGACGTCAGCGGGGCGCGGCCCGCCGACGTGCCCCTACCCCGCGTCTCGCACTATAGTATGGTATATAAACGCGACAACATTATGCCAGTGCGCACCGAAACAGGGAAAGAGGGGGCGGGGACTAGGGCGAGGCGAGGCATGCATCCATGTAACGGGACGGCGCGCTCTAATCTAGGGGAGGGTGCAAGCACCTGTGGTACTGGACCATATTCTGCAACGGCCATGGCGCGGGGGGATGTGTGGGGGTACTCGTAAGGGCGACCTGTCAGTCCGGGAAGAGGAAGATGCCGTCGCGCAGAGCACTAGTGGGGGGGCATCCTCGAGCGTGAATGTGGAGGGGTTGTCCTTGCAAAAGCGAAGGAGCTCGTCGTCCGGGTTGCTGGAATTCTTCGGGAACTCGAACGAGTTGGGATCGCACGTGTTGGTGTACCGTAGGCATGAGTTGAGGGTGTGAGAGCGTAATTGAAGGACGCCGTAGTCCGGGCATATGGCGGTCTCCGGGGGGAGAAGCAGGTGCAGTACTCGCCGGTGAGGGTGTGATTGAGGATCGGGCGGGCGATGCGGGTGGTTAGTGTGTTGGAATATCCTATCCGACGATTGCGAAGCAGGGGTAGATCTCCCGGGTTGGGTCCACCTTGAGCCACGGGCGTATGAGGCGGCGGAACATGATGCGCGCCGACTGAGCACTGCGGGCATGGACATCGAAGGTCGTCTGTAGGGAGGAGGTACAGTTGGAGTATATGTGAATCCCTTGCGCGTCGGTCTTGGTGAGCTCGCCTAGGGCGGCGGTGACGACGAAGGTTTCCACGTCAAACGCTGTTGCCTTGCCACACCCAAGGGCGCGCGATCGGACCGTTCGACCTGTGTGGTACGTGCAGAAGGCCGCCGCGGTCTTTCTCGAACCGCCTGTGAGGGCATTTCCATCAGTGAAAGCATAAGCAACATCGGCGCGGTTCCGTAGACCGTTGATGGACGCGGAGAAGTTATGTGGCCATGTGTCGTAGGTGCGCGTGCCCCGTTTGGGGTGTTCGATTCGAAGGTGGACGCGGGACGTGAAATTTTGTGCGACCTGCCCGCCTGGCTGGAGCTGGCTAATGGAGTGGGCTATGGGTTCTAGGGTGTCGTTAGCTGCCCCCAGTCCGTCGCCGCGTCAAGGGCCGACGCCTGGTAGCGACGTCCATCAGTGTGAGAAGAAAGGACGCGAGGGAAAGGGAGGGCGCGCGGAAGGGATGAAGCTGCGAGGAAAAGGGACGAAGAACACGCGGAAAGGGGGCGAAGAACAGCTCTGTGGGGAAAGCGAGGAAGAGTGCGCGAGGGAAGAGCGAGGAGGAGCATGCAGGACGACGATGGGCGGGAGCGAGTAGGGAAGAAAAGCAGCGGAACGCAGCAGGACGGGGTGACAGGAAGCGCGCGGAGAAGGGGAAGATAGTAGCATCGGGGGAGGGCGGAAAAGGGCACAAAGAAGGAAAGAAGAGGAACGTGCAGGGAAGGGACGAAAGGAGGAGCGTAGCGGGGGCGAAAGCACGCAGAGAAGAAGGAAAACAGAAGCACGCACCGCCTCGTCGAAGAACAAAATCGGCGCATCCTTGAGCAACACGCGCGCCACTGCAAGCCGCTGCTTCTCCCCGCCCGAAACCATAAGCTCACGCTCGCCGACGGACGTCCCCGTCGATGCGACTCACCGCGCTCGGACGAGGACTTGCGGAGGACGACTGGGAGGTCTTGCGCGAACTGGCGCGTCATCCTGTCCGACCGTCGCGTCGTATCCCCGCATCGCGTCATCCTCATCTTATCGTATCTTATCGTCTCCTCCCCTTCCGGCGCCTTCCCGAGTCGCTTCCACCAGCTCGTGCGCGAGCTCTCGCCCCCATTTTGGCTTGTTATCTTGTGGCCGACATCAAACTCCCGTCAAAAGAGATCACTGGTCAGTCTGTAGGGGAGACTAATCCTGGCGCGCGCTAGCGCAGTAGGGTAGCGTGCTCGCGCATGTGTATCGTCACCGACCCATTCCGACTATCGAAGGCGGCGATCCAGATAGATCAGTTCGTACGACATTCCGTTCATGCCTTTGTGCGTCCTCCCTCTTTTGCATGTTCTCTAAGTTATTTACAACTGAGAGAGTCTTGGACTTGGTCGCGGACAAAACAGATCCTGACTCAATCCATGCAAGTGCGTGGCATTACAATGAGCTTGACGCAAGACTAGACGCAGATCTTCTGTACAATAGGAAGGGTAATTACATCCCAGAGGGGGACTGGAGACCGTTTGTGCTGTACAGGCAAGCCTCGATTGTCGGCATCAGCTGGACCCTCCTCTATGTCAAGATCGAACGGGTAGTTCGATATGAATACGCGCAAAATGCCAACATCCATGCTGCGACCACCATCGATTACAAATTTCAGCGGCTCACCGTTGCCGCTCCCCCAGTTGAGTTGTAGAGATGCTCCTGGCCCCACGGACGGGTCAATGTTTGCGGCGTCTGGGCTGATGGTGGGAGCGCTGAATATCTTGCCTGCGGGATGCCTTAGCGAAGGACTATGCAAAGGAAAATGCGCGTACGGATTTCAAGCGTACTGGTGTCAAAATAGAACGCGGATACATAAAGACCTACTTTCGAGGTATTCACGACCTCAATGCCGTAATATGTCTCCGTCGGGTCGACATTCACCATCCAAGAACTGTAGACACCCATGTTCGCTGTCTTCCGTTCTTCTTCCCCTTGTGTCAGAAGGTCTTCGTAAGACTGCGGCTTTAGTTCGGGACGCGCTTCCTCATCGACAGCGCCCGTCTCCTCGAGCTTATAGACCTTCAGAACCGTTCGATTGCGTAACTTTGGTGTCTTCGGCGCTCTGCGAACGTGGAAAAAGAAATGGGCTGCGGCGTGCAGAATGTCGCGAATGCAGTCAACATGCAGAGGAACGGTGAAGCTAAGTTTTTCTGCTCCTAGTGGACGGATGTTCTCGTCTCTGATGAGAAAGGCGATCTTAGACTCTTCGCCCGGCCCTTCGCGTATAGCACCAATCGTTGCCTTGCCGTCTGAGACTCGCGCTATAGACCAAGAGACACCGTTTTGATCGCGCTGGTTGTCCTTGACCGCCTCGTCGACAAGACGACATAATAAATCGTCCTTTGGGACGTGAACGCGTAGGTTACCGAGAGGACGTGCTGCTTCCAGCTGGATGGCAACAGCGCCCGCAGGGAGTCGATTAAGGGGGAGGTTCATGCCGTCCGGGGAGCGCAAAGTTGAAGAGATGGAGTCGACTTGATCGACCATGAGGTTGCAGTAAACTTGGGAATGAACCACACGGCTGGGTGACTCGTAGATGGCAAAAATGGTGTCGCGTGTTATGCCATGTAGGTCACCAGCGCCGGAGACGACGCAGGCCTCCTTCTTGTCGTCGAATTGCACCCTGTGCAAAGCGTGACCGCGGAATTGGATGCGGGCGTTGAAAAGCTTTCGTCTCGCTTTATGCGCTCCTTCGCACTGCGGAGTCTGCCGTCCTCTAATGAGATATCAACAAGATCAACTACATGTCCTAGAGACGAGGAGACTTACTCTGCCAGGCTCCCTAGTACGCTGATAATCTCGGCGTACGTGAACGCATCAATCCCGCTCGTTTTAAGCAACTTAAGCAAGGCTTCCGTAAAGACACCCGACCGGGATCGTTCGAGAGCAGATTGAGTTTCCCCGCACGCGGCCAAGAGCGTATGTGATCTCGATCCGGAGTACAGAAATTTATTGTGCGAGGGCGTATGTTCTGCGACGTTCTCAAGACCCAATTGTGTATCGTCACTAGGACTCCCGGTAAAGACGGTGCCTTCGAGATCGACGCCACGGGATGTGTACTCATCGCCTCGAGTGCCCGAAGCTGCATGACAGCAGTCAAGGACTACGGTCTACAGGCAAAGAGTGCGGTCAATATCTGTTATTATGATGACGGCGTCAGCGCTACATACGATGTTATCTCCTTTTCGGGAGGCTATCTCCCTCAGCAGCCTTCCGAACTGAAAGTCTGGAATAAGATTGGTGCCTGCGCCATCGTCCGCATTTCC
The DNA here is from genome assembly GCA_022160365.1 of Vararia minispora EC-137. Lineage (NCBI taxonomy): Eukaryota > Fungi > Basidiomycota > Agaricomycetes > Russulales > Lachnocladiaceae > Vararia > Vararia minispora. Next base: position 17,341 of record MU273754.1, read on the forward strand.
ATCGTACGGAACGAGGACTTGTATCTTTGGGCCGCCGGTCCACTCAGGTGGAGAAGTCACTGTGCTACCGTGACCGGCGAAGTAGATGAGGATTGGGTCGCCCTTCGCAATACTCGAGTCCAATGCGAGATTCTTGACAGCCGTGATGATACCTTCGTGCGTTGCCTCGTGGTTCAGAAGAGTTTTGATTCGATCCTCCGAAACGAGAAGATCTTTGACAAGGAAATTCCGGACGTTTATCGCGTCCGAGACACATCCTTTCAGCTTAGGAAACCGGGATGAGCGATGGTAATCGTCAATCCCGATGAGTAATGAGTGCAGTGTGGGGCTAAAAAGGATTAGTCGTACGACAAGACGTGGACAATGGGTTGCGGACATACACAGGAATCGGAACTACTGTGTGGAAATCTATGGGCTGGCCGATGTATTCGCTCAGCCTGAGACGACTTCAGTATCGCTGAGAGAAACGAGCAATGTGAACTCACGCGCCATCAGCAGAGGCCGTCTCCTTTTGTGCTGAACTATCCTCGGACGATATGACGTGACTTCGGTGATAGCATGGTCTGAGTGTTCGTCCCGTCGAGAACAGAGCAGAGTAGTTCGTACCTCGGCGCATTGATGGTAGGACCAATGCAGCTGCGCGAGACGTCCGGTGTCGGACTAGCATCAGCGGACAGTGTAGTCCGGTTATTGGGATCGACTCTCTGAACAGCAGAGCTAACAGTACCCATGAAACGCCCCAAAAAGTGAACGATAGACTGCGGAAGGAAGTGAAAGGGTTTAATGACAATCGAGTGCAGAATCCAGTACGCGCGGCTAAAAGTGAATATAACGGCTTGCATGAGATGCGGATAGGTAGCCACAGGAATCTGGACAACAGCGCTTCTACTTGGGTTTTAAATCTTTAGTTAGTAGACGCCGAATGTTAGATCTCGCCGATGCATGAGGTCGTCTGGGACTTACACAGCTACATCGCACGATGTGGTCACAAATGGGCCCGTGATTGCGCCTGCCAATAGGGCTTTCCTTATGGATACAAGCAGCGCATTTCAAGTTTTCGAGTACGAACGCCTCTAGGTACTAGGCTACTATCGAGGAAACAAATGAGGACGCAACTTGCAATTCGAAATGGGCACTTACCCATCCTATCGAAGGCCAAGGCAACCACGAGGACGACCAATCGAGCGGCCAATCGGGGTATTAAACGCCGGGTTTCTACGGACTGCTTTCTCAAGATAGCTATCTGAGAACAGCTGACTGTAGGACAATGGGAAGACGCTCTGTGTTTGACCAAATCCAGCCACTTTCGCGACAGGGCTTAAACATCAGCGGGCAGCACATCAGTCCCTGTAAGAAGCTTGTCCGGAAGCATCGTTCGGCCGTATCTCTGCTTCAGAGTTCGTCGGAAGGTCTAGGACCCGTCGCACGTAGTGCCCGTTGCGGAGGGCCGAGGGAGAGCACGAAAGGGTGCAGGTTTGATGAGGGCACGATCTATCCTACGACACACGCAACGACGCGACCCTAACCCGGCGCTCCGGGCCAGCAACTCCGGTTCGGCCTCTCGCCTCCTGATTTCTCTTCCGACGCTCTCAACTTGACTCCGCTCTTGTTCCCTGCTCCACTGTTCTTTGGCAGATTAAGTGGGTCGACAGTGCCAGTAGGTGGAATGGACGGACAAGTTGCATGTAAACGCGCTCGTAATTCAGGGTAGGGGGATGCCGACTCGGAAGATTACAAATGTAGGACTTGAAGTGGAAAGCTACTAGAATTTGGACCGAAACTTTCAGACACGGTCTAGACTTCGGTGAGAGGAGATGGCTAGAGAATGCGCGGCTTTCGGAGTGCTAGTATATCAGCTCAACAAGCTCAGTCGGTCGTATTGCTGGGCCGAGTCGAGCTAAGATCGGGTTGGCGAGTTGGACTTGAATGAGGCAGGAAGACTCGACCCTGGTGACGCTCCCCCAAGCATCATTCTGTCTCTACTGGATCTACGCCGGCGCCGCAAACATCCGCAGCTTAACAAGCGATGGATCCCATTGAAATGATCTCGCACCATCAGAAACAGATGCACATCAAGCATCGCGGATGCAGAACTGGGTATCAACATGCTGGATTCCACCGAAATGGAGGTATGAACCTTCGCCCCATTACTCGGCTTGATCCTTCCAGCGATCGCATCCCGTAGATCACGGATGTCAATGTTCGCGGTACGTCCTCAAGGAGTCGAGGGCTGAGATAAAGACTCCCTTTACGCGCCTTAAATCAGCCACAGGCTGCGCACAATCGCGCTAGAGCCACGAAACTAGGAGGTTCGTCGCACCTAAGGGTCATACCGGTTGCCTAGCTTTGAAACGGTGAGACCTTCATCCGTCTATCTCGGTCGGTTCCTCTTTCATATACCAGAGCCTCGGCGTATTAGCAGCTAAAAGAAATCAAGCTGACCCATAAATATACCACCTTGGCAACACTAAACGCAAAGGATCGTCCTTATACATAGTGATGGACACGCTTGGAGCTCTTGAAGTGGACCCGCAGATCGTACAGTACCCGTGATAAACGAGAGCATGAGGATGATGGGGGCACAAGTAAACCCGGAATTTACCGAGACAAATGTACGCACCTTTACCGGCCTGTCAAGAGAGAGATAGGAACGGACTTGGTGGCGTTCCTGCTGCCGAAACTGCAGGCCGCAGCGTTCGTTGTCCAATATGTTCAGCTGATCTCAAGAGCAGGACAGATCACATCTACGGTATTATGCATATGAATACTACTTCAAGATAACTCACCAGGGGAAAAGAATAGGAATTAGCTGTACAATCATTGCACACGAGATGCTATAATCGTGATGAAGATTGGAAGCAAGCGGAATCCGGGGTGTTCCGGGCCACAGAGTCGCACTAGAGTGCCTGTGCGATTCCTGGATCTGGGTCTTCTTAGCTTCTACCAGTTCGAGTGTACCGTCACGATCACATATGCATCGTATACCTCGTCACCGCCCGCGCATCTTCCGTCAGACTGAACAAACTTCATCCCCACGCCGTACGCTAAGCGAGGCGGAAGTACTAGTGTGACTGGATCGCCGTCCTCCTCCCCATCACACTGCCTGCTGTCCTCCCACCGTCCATGCCCACTCACCATAGAAGTGTCCCCCACACCCCTACCCACGCCCTCCACCCCGCGCCGGTGACTGTTGTATACTCGTTCTCGCCGACACTCGATTGGGCGGAAATGATTGTGCAAAACGCATGACCAAGCGTATGACCGTCATACCCCGTCCTCGAGATGGGTCAGCGTCCGCATCGCGCCTAGTTCCCGAACGGTGGCAGAACTTCGCGGAGCGGGCACACGACGAGGCGCTGCTCGCGCTTGGTCGGGGACAAGCGGACTGCACGCGTGGAGATGACGTGTGCGGCGACTATCCTCTGCAAAAGCTGCCGCAGCATACAGTGTATGGGATGCACATTAGCCACAAACAGAGGGAGAACGCACGCTTAGTGAGTCTAGTGTATATATGCCTAATATTCCATGACAGCCAACAGCGCAACTTAGGGTCCACCATCGGCACCGCGCCCCGGCTTTGCCTCAAACGCTGCACGCTCTCGACTTGTCCGGTTCCGTCGTCGCTCTTGTCCCCGCCCGAAACTTGCCCGGACTCGTTTCCTCACCGTGCGGTCTTTTTCCTGGGTTCGAGAGCAGGACAGACCACACTCATTACATTATGATGATTCACCAAGAGAAGAGATGAACATGGGAGACAGATTATACAGTCGTTTCTCGTTAGGTGCTACAAATGTACGCCGCGGAACAGTCCTCTACGGTGCTGTGTTCATTGCACAGAAGGATGCCAGCAGGCAGCGGTAGCATAAGTAAGATCAAACGGAGGTACAGGCAAGAGCGAGCTCGACAATTTTTGGGAAACGGCGTTACGCTTGCGATTTCCAGATCTTCGTCGCCCGCAGTCCGACTACTGTATGAGCTCGCTGTCTCCTCGCTTCACGGCGGGCTTCGATGGTGAGCAAGGGGTGAACGGACACAGACCGTAGGATATTTGTCAACGAATCCGCATTCACGCAATGACACGGACACCACGGCCCGGACACCAAACAACGCGTACATTTACGGGTTAGACTTCGTGCTATGCATATAGATGGAGAACAGAAAAGAAGTCCATGATCGGGAGCTTATCAAGGCGATTCTTCGGAGCCTCGAGCTCGAAACTTGAAGGAAGACGGTATGGGCGACACGACCGTCAGCTCGCTGCCGCGTAGTCTACGGTGCTTACGCATTTTCGCGATCACCATTCCAGCGACACCAGCCGCATAACCGACGAGTAATGATCGATGATGATCACCTGGCGGCGGTTCGGCGAGAAGACGACGCGCTCGCAGTAGCGCAAGCCCTTCATGCCAACATCACGTGCGCCATCCGAGCCCTCGCACACCGTGTCCTCCGGAATGTTGTCCAAGAGTTCTCCGGGCTCGCCCGTTGCCAGGTCCCATGCACGCACGCTCCCGTCGGCGGACACGAGGAGCACGCGCTGCTCTTCGGGGGCGAACGCGCCGCCGACGGACGCCTCGTCCGCGCTCGCGCCAGCTTGCCGCATGCGGACCGTCCGGCCGTTGCTCCTGTTCCAGACCATCGCTGCGTCCAGGGCGACGTTCAAGATCAAGAGCTGGCCGCTGTTCCCAGTCGTAGCTTCGCAAGCGCGTGTCGCATAATGGACATGGTCGGGGAGGAGCGTGTCGGGGGCCGCAGTCCCCAGGTCCCACACGCGCACGCTGCCGCTCTCCGTCCCGGACACGAGGCGCTTTCCGTCAGGAGAGAAGGCGAGTCGGCAAATAGACCCATCTTGGTGATCAAGGATACGAGGGGCGGACAAAGATTCGCTGGTCACCGCTGCCGTTGCGTGCGCAACGTCCCACAGGCGCACCGTGTTGTCGTCCGAGCCAGAGGCCAGCCACGTGCCGTCGGGAGAAAAGGCGAGAGCCAGTACACGACCTTGATGACCATGAAAGGGACGACCTACTACGCCGACAGGTCTTGCATCAACATCGCATAGAACGATGTATCCATCGTCAGAGCCGGCAGCGATGAGCTGCTTCAATTGATCCGGCGCCCATGCTACGGCCGAGAGCGGTTGGTCGGCGAGGGCTTGGAATGGGCGGCCGCGACGAAGGCCAGACGAGGCGTCCCAAACACGGATACTTCCATCCGTGGATACGGAGACTATTCGAGCGCCGTCTGGTGAGAATGCGGCACCAGCCACACAATCGGCGTGTCCGGAGAGCACGACTGACCGCGATGGAGCTGCGATTCCGAATGAGCACGATACGGAGCAGGGCTGCAAGAACCGAAGCCGTACCAGTGAACTTGTCCAGGAACTCGCGAGTGATTTTGCGACATTCGTCGTTAACGTTGAATTCCAGCAAGAGGGGTCGTACATCGTCGCGTCGAGCTTTCCGTTTCGGTGTGTCGATGCCGAAGATGTCCAGAAGAGAGCGAAGGTTGTCAATGCGAAAGAAGCTTGCGGTCTTCAAGAGCTGTAAGAGCGCCCACTGCCCCTTGGCTGACAGTACAAGAGTCAGCAAGTACTGGATATGGGCTTTCTGACGTGACGCACGCGAAACTAGGACAGCCGAAATTTCTTGTCTTCTTTCTACGTCGATCTCGTTTCTACTGGACCGCAAGCTCGTGTATTCCCGCAGGAGAGGGGGCAGCGTATCGTATGGATCGAACTCAAGCCACGGAGACGGTGCCTCTGACGTCGGGCCGTGATCCCAGAAAATCTTCCAGTCGGAAGTTAATTCGGGTCTGTCGCTGCGAAGCTTTGCTGCCGGCTTGTAGGTCCTCCCGTATCTGTGGGTTCCCATGTTCTCTTGGACTCTAAAGACAGAACTATGGATCTTCTGGCCGGGAAGTATTTCGCGGCCCTTGTACCAGTGGGGTCTGTGTCTGGCGGTGAGCAGGAAGATAAAGAGAATAACGAAAAAAAATCTGACAAGTGGGTAGTGCGCTCCTTAATTGTACGTCTTGCAGGGTCGCTGGCGACCTTTTCAGTCGCTTGGTCAGGCTCTTTGACAGCGGAGAGAAGCGCTCTTCCTGGCCTGGATAGGATATCAGACACGAGCGCGACGACGAGGTGCAGTACATACCATGGGCGCGAGGCGCGGCGTCTCGCAAGAGCAATGCCATCATCGAGATCGCCACCATAGCATAGTCGTTTGATAGGCAGCAGCTCGGCTAAATGCCAAACTCCTCTCATTGACTCTTTGATATCCGGATCTTTGCTCTGGTCGAACTCCCGCATGAAGGGCTTCAGTCGAAGCCCTGCGGCGCTGGCCTCGAAATACATCCACCGAAGTGGAGGCCGGCTCTGGTCGAGGTTGCGGTTCTCCCTGTTGCCTCCACCTCTGCTTGACTTTCAACAGCAGAATTCGGACGGATACGATTAAACGTACATGTCGCCGTGGCACCCAGCGAACCACACTTCTTTGACGTGGTCGCGGGTGGCACCGTCCGCGGAATCCTGATAACCAGCGGAACAGCCACCGTTAACGTACTCTGGGAGAAACTTGACTCGTTTTTCGTCCAGAGCGAGAGCATGTCTGAAATAACAGACATGCTTCATCCCGTCGGCCGAGTTCGGGAGACTCTTGTCTCGTGCGAAGCCAATTGAAGAAACAGTATCCCTGCACTCGAAGATGTGAGGAGGTGAAGGCCTATTCGTAGGAAGTAGGGCATACCATACACCGACAAAATGAACCCGCACCCCTTCACGCGAGAATGTTTGCTTGAAACGTTCCGTCATCGGTACGCGGTCTTCACCAGATGCGACGCCGGGGAGCAACACGTCATTACTATCGCCACCGGTACTATGGGAGTAGAGCTGAAATGCACTATCCCCGGACAGATTAGCTTGTATATATCAAATGGTAAGAAGAGCCGTACAATGGGATTTGCTTTTGGTTGCCCTTGCGAAGCAAGCCGACCTAGCACGGGCTCAGAAATATAGGCACAGGAAAAAAAAAGTAAACACGAACTTTCTCAATCATCCCTGAGAGCGTCCGAACCTGATATGCGCCTCGAGAGTACCCTGAAAGATGTCGGTCCCAATCCCACGTCCAGGATAATACGTGGGCGCACCAAAAAGAAATATACGGTCTCCTGGCTCATAAGTCTCAGAAAGCCAACGATAGGCATCAAGAATAGTGTCTTCAAAGTTCCTTCATGAGCATCAGAGTGTGTAAGACACCTTAAGTTGGGATACACGCACCAAGCGATTGCTAGGTCAATGACGTTATCGACCCATTGCTTAAACGACTTGAGCGACTTGTAGCGCTTCGGGACGAAGGTTCCAATGCCACTGTTGTAATAAGTGACCTGATTCGCACCCTCCCCTAGTACATCGACCAAACTGTACAGCTCAATGACGTTAGTGTTCTATCACAATCATTCAGTAAGATTGGTTGCGTGGAGGACTGCAAGTGCACCTTGACTCCGAATTGGTTCGAAGTTCCATCAATACACACCACTACGTTCCTTCCACTACCGTCCCCTTCGATACACTTGCAGGAGAAGGTAGAGGTGTCCTTGTCCTCGCCGAAGAGCTCCTCGCCGATGGTCCGTGTGGAAGTTCCGTCATATGTAACTAACCGATGACTTGGTCAGGTACGTCTATATGCGACGAAGGCGAAGAGGTGTTCTCACCGCTTAGGGCTTCTGTGATAGAGCGAGGTGCGGTAGACGGCATCGCCAGAGAACGGCGGGGATGGAGGGGGAGTGAACGTCACGGTAGATTACCGGTGATGGAAGGTTGATGGTAGGTGATCCTTAGGAGATGTCGCCGCAAGGAAGCCCTGTCGTACAAACGGTATTAGACAGGATGTAGATAGTAGGCGCCTGAGTAGTCTGATCCAAGTAGGCGCATAACTCGCGGGACGGCTCGCAGAGGTGAAGCTGGTCGGGACTCGGAGCGCGCTCGCACTCGTACTGCTTCGCAGCTGGACTTGCACTTGAAGGAAGCTTGGGTGGTGCCTCGCAACATAAATGTCCCAAATGTTCCCTCCGAAACTAGTGCATAGGCGAACTTGTCAAAAAGATCGTCGTATCCGGACAGGTACAGCATGGTTGCCGTCAAATGTCAAGCATGTCAAGTTCCTCCATTGATTCCAACCTTTCCAACCCCATGTCGCACACGTGCCACGCCTCCCCACGCGGCTCGCGTCATCGCCAGCGACAGCTTCACCCTTGCGACCTTATACGCAACCACCACTCCTATCATGGACCTCGCCAGTCGTGACTTCGCGCGCCTCATAGCCAGTGAATTATAGTGCACCATGACCTGCTGGGAAAAGCCTGCATCACACGTGGTCGGTCCCGCGCTCGGACTACAGTTCCGAACCCTCTTGCTATCTTCCGCGGCCTTTCCGCGACAAGTGTATATAATACAGCGCGTATCAAGCCCTCTCCTCTCTCGTGTCACATCAGGTTCTTTTCCCAAAGAATACTCTTAGGTGATCTTAGTAGATTCAACAGCGAGGACGTCTCGGGCGTCCTCAGGCTGATTGTACACCCATTATCACCTGTTTTCGTCAGCGCTCTGTCCAACTCTGTCCTCTCAATGCTGCCATTATTCGAAAGAAGCTATCACACAACTGCTGACGCCGTCAAGCATAGACAAACGACGGCATCCACTCATCGAAATGGCGCTCCTTCCTTTGTCGACGAACATCCCAATATGTGGACTATTCAAGCCCGTTGTCCGTTTCAGTTACGCACTATCGGGAGATCTTCCTGTCTAACCTGATATCCTTCTTCAGCCAACGCCGTTCTCTCCCTCGACGATCTATACGAGTCCAAGCGTCCGGTATTACTCAATCCTATCCTTGTGTCCGGCAAGATGGCAGATGGTTCGCAACGTCTGGTCTACGACCTTCTGACAGGTTAATCTGGCCGTCCTTTCGTTAGGGCTTACCCATCTGATTGATTAGGTACGCGCTTCGCTGGATGGCGTCCTGAGTCCGACAATACAAACCGGGCCAGCGTACACGTCATCGACGGCAAGGCCGCGGAAGCTCAATTCACGCAAGGATCCGAGCCAGCAACCTCCCCTCGACTTCAGGAGATTCACATTATCTCCCCAGAGAGCCCATGGTGTACAACGGTAAGGAATGATGAGGGTGTCACCTTGCACGACATCTTCTCGACGCTGTCTAACGAGTACTTCTATCCTCTACTATTCGGCGAACGTAACGCTTACCAGCCAACGCAGCTATACAACCCGATACATTACAGAAGCCGAATTTGAGGGATGCTCTTTGCGTATGCGCTCAGCAATCAAAGCATATTTAGCTACAGCTGCAGCTGTCCTGAAGTCAGATCCTAATCGTTTACCTCCGGATCAGGTGCCGCGCATCTGTACGAGTTATACTCATGAATGACCTTGCCACTTAGACTTACAACGCGATGACGGATACTAGGCTGGCTCCGTGATCGCCACTATTTTCAGCGCCTGACTATCAACAAATCCTACACCGAGCAGCGCTTGGGCATCAGTGCGCCGAACATTTTTATTTTGCGCACTACGATAAGGTAGGCGCCCCCTGTTCTCCACCGGGTATGATCTACTGACGCACCGGATTGAACAGGAATCAAGCGAATGGTCCTGATACGGCGGGTGGTTGTAACCTTTGAGCGTGTCACGGCACGGTGCGCTGACGCCATCAATAGACGCATCAGAGCCAGCAAACCAGTCACCTGCAATACCCCCTGCACACAGTGTGTCTAGTTTCCTTCCACCATCGCCTATACCAGCTCCATCTTGGGCCCATACCATACCGACGCAAGACATCCCGTCTCAGAGTCTTGTGTCTTACCCGGCGCAAGAGTATCCGCTCGCTCCAACCCTGCCCAACGGCGTTCTCCCTACCCCCGCAGTGGGCTCCTTTCTTCCGGCGGTCCACGCCGACGAAGGCGCGCTCGTATCGTCTCATGATTCACCATCCCCAGCTTTGCCAACCCCCGTATCTACAGCAAGCCCACCCACAAATGGCCGCCCTCCATCTCTCTCCTCCGAAACAGATTCCGTTGTCTTCCTGTCAACCCACGTCTTCGCAAAACTTATGCCACAATCCCCTCATGCGATTTTATACGGCGACGGCTATTACCCAACGGCACTGCATCTTTTCGAGGCGCTAAAATTTCTTCCCCACCGGCCGGATATCGCCGAGATGATCCGCCAGGCGCCCTCCAATGCCCTCGCAAGACTCAGCAAGCGACATGCTCGGGCAATGCGAGCGGATTGGGATTATGTCGCCGTTCAGATGGTACGTGTCGCCGTGTCCTGTCACCGCCCTCCTGGATGATGATTCCATCTAACGATAGATGGATGAAGCATTGTATCACAAATTTTGCCAGCACGTCGAAGCGCGAGAGGTTCTCCTTGGCACGGGATCCTCGCAGCTAGTCTTCGAAGCCGGGGAAGAGCCGTTTCGAGACTTCGGCTTGCAGGAGAATGGTATGGCGCGCTCACTCGAGCGTGTACGCTCAAAGCTCCTAAGGAACCTCTCCGATGATAATTGAAGGGTAGAGTGAACCAGTGACTGCATAAAAACGATCTTTTCGCCTTGCTTTGGAGTCCGCTGCCAGGTGCTAATGATAGACCTGACCCTAAGTTTTGTTCTGTCCTGTGTCTGTTGCACACACTTCCGTACTATGGCTACTCGAACGAGCGGGAGTGAATGTCTTTCAATGATGCAATGCCATTGAACATGGACCTTGTGCTAGACGACTCGATACAGTCGCGACGAATTTCAATCTGAAAGTACTGAACGTTCTGCCTTTGCTCACGACGTAGCGCCGATTCAACCATGTTGAATACTGTATGTATCGGATGGAGGGCCTGTATCGCACAAGTTTCCCCCACTTGGGAGATGATCCACGATATGGTGGGGATAATCTCATCTCCCCACGATATATAAACCATATGACCTCTGTAACTTTTGAGTTCTAGCATCCTTCTTGTTCCCTCACGTCGCCTTCGCTCTCACGGCTTGCCAGAGGAGCACAGAACTGTAAGGTGATTCTCTGTGGTCGTTGTGCCGGAATGCGCTGACTAACATCCTTTGGAAGAGTCTCATGTTAAGCTTAAACCGAAACAAAAGGCGCATCTACATGGCTTTCTATGCGCGTCCCCAACGCGAAAATCATCCGAAAGACGTCCCATATCATACAGCTCTTCTCTTTGCCCCGAAGAATCCCTCTCAAGATCTTCAAGATACGGTGCGATATCACGTCGTGAATCGCATCATGGATGGGAAAGAAGTATGGGTCTTCGAGCCCACGACGGCACATGCGCGAACAGGCAAACTCTTGGCTGTCATGCTGCTGGGAAAGGTTTCGGAGAATTGAAACGAGACTTCAATTACAAGGTTACTTCGTGAGTCGATACCCATCGTACAAGACGATCCTGAGTGGCGGTGTCGTCACTGGGTGTGGGCAGCCGTTGATGTGAGCTACCAGCTGTTGGACAACGACCATTGATTGCTAATCCATGCTCTGATATGGAGATGCTCAAAACCGAAGGTATCTTGCCTGATCACACCGTTGACGGGCATACTATGTGGGACAAAGGCGTGGCTTTCTGCACGGAGCATGGCTCTGGAATACTTGAAGAAGCTCTTCCAACCTGCAACCTTGAGGGCCAACTTATAAATTCGGAGATTGGAGCACTAGTTTAAAGTTGCACACCCAATTGAATACCACTTCATCCTTCGTTTGATTGTAGGGAGCACGACTTTCCCCGCTAAAGGCAGAATTCCATTGGCGACATGAACCGATAGCAGGTAGTACCATCCTAGCAGCGTACAAGATAAGACGCGAGACACTTTTCAGAGACGAGTTCGTCTGGATACTTCTCTGAGAATGCTTCTCTTTCTAGATAATCCCAGACTGATCCATTGTGGGCATCAGGATACACGAAGTTGGAAAAAAAAGCTTGAGTATACTCCCAGTACTCCGGGTACCATCCGCTTGTCTCCCAATCTACGATGGCCACGATGCGCGTCCCTTTAACCAACACATTACGAGGTGCCAAGTCTCCATGGGTGAACACCGTTCGGTGAGATTGTGAAGTGGATCGTAGAAGGGCGCTGGCAGACTCGTCGAACTCGTCGAGCTTGTTCTCTATCAACCAATCTCTCCCCAGGAACGTCTGGAAGTTGGCAATCGTCCGGAATGGTCCGAACGGAGCGGAACCAAGACGTGGATCTCTGCATTCGCTACCGTCGACTGCTTCGACGGCACCAGGGCGAGGCGGTGGTAGCCTACGCAACTGATCGATATAATCTCGGAGTTGATGCAATATCGCCAACCTGTCCGCAGACTGCAAGCCGTCCCAAATGGCTTCGAGCTCCTTCCCGTCCACATAATCCATGACGATATTCACGAACCCCCGGCTGTCCTGAAATAGCTCACGAACGCGCGGTACGGGGATAGTGGTGCTTGCAGCGATATACTCCATAGACATAGCTTCGATGTATGATGTACGAGGGGAGGCCTTGACCACAAGCTTACGACCAATTCGAGTGATGGACCCACGACTCCGGTATACGAGGCCCATGCAGACGAGTTGAGCCTTCCATATTAAAGAGCGAAGAGCTCCAAGCCGCACTGGATGACAAGAGGGTGGAGACAATGTGGCTGAAGCTTCCACAGCTCGCTCATTGGGCAAGTTGGGCACCGTTCCGTGTGATATTTCTGGCTATCAGGTGAGTTAACTCTGAGTCTTTGCATTCTGGGTGTAAACGCGAACCTGGTCAGGCATTAGCATATGCTAGTTTCAGAGAGGACGGGAGAATGTGGACATAGTCAGAAGACAAAAGTCGCCGCGTTGTTGTCAAGCCAAATGCGTTCGCACGTCGGCACTGACGTGGACACCACCAGCTCCAAATCTTCCACGCCGAGCCAAGGGTCATCCAGACCGGACCATGTCCGTCACAATTTCGGCAGACGATTACGCTCTTCTTTGTAATGTTACGAGCATCGCGGCACGCCCAGAATGCGTGAGAGGGCAGATGCCATACAGCTGCTTCGGAAAAGTTCGAGTCGCGCGGGAAGAAGTGTGATCATCCTGCTCCTCTGCTATCCTCTGTCCCCTGCGCCCCACTCCACAATACCCGCCATGCACCCGAACGCCCTGCTCACACCCCTCCTTACCGGTGACGCACCGGAAGAGAGTCAGCCAGCCAGACGCCTCTCGTCTGTCCAGCTCGACAACGCCGCCGGCTTCACCTTCCGCCCGCGTACTCGCGGCAGAGCTGCTCAGGGAGGCGGCCTAGGCAAGACCTCCTCAACATCGCACGCACGACTGCCTCGTCCAGGGTGCTGTACTAGGACAAGGACTACTTGGCCAACCTCGTGGTCGAATCTATCCTCAGGCCAAAAGTGCGTCCCACATAACCTGTGCCGCCACGAATTTACAATCTACGACTACACAGGGCTCGACGGACCTCCAGCATATCTAGATCACCAAAAAGCTGCGCCACCTCTTCCCCCCTCCAACATCCACCAGACTCGATCCTCTATGAAGTTCTCGCTGTCGCCAGCCCGGAGCGCACCAAGAACGCACGCATCCTCATCTCCTACTCCCGTGAGCCCTCAACGCCGCCCCATCGCTCATTCACGCATGTATGGTGATAAATTCGACGACGGCGATGGACACCCACAAGAGCAAGATCTTCGGCGCGAAGATCAATGTTGACGGCACGGGCAAGCTCGCCGAACGCTCACGCCCCCTCCCTCTCTACTCCCTTGCTCACACCCCTCATCCCCCACCCATTCTTCACGAAAGGTAAAGTAGACCAAATCGCTGCCCACGCCATCAACGTTATCGTCAGCCAACGGCTCGTCTACAGCTGGCTCGAGTCCTTGTTTGCCGAGCGCGGCGTCGCCATGATCGAGCACATCGACTTTGAGGGCGGTCGCCAACGCCGTCGCGGACCATGTCCCCTCCGACTCACATCGTCTCTTCACTCCACCACCGCCCGTAACCGTCCCCACCTTACGTCCACGCTCACCGATGGATTCCTTGAAGGGAAATTGTCCGTGTCCGTCGTTCGTCTTCTTCAACTCCTCGCTCTTCATCACCCTTGCTCAGCTTACCCGCCCAGTCTTCCTAGAAGCATCCTTATCTGCGCACGCCGTCTGCGTTCTCTGCCGTCATCCAGCTTTACGCCCGATCGAGTCAACTCAGCACTGTTGCCCGTTTCTTCGCCCGCAAGTGACGACGCCCCGCCACTTATTAGTTCGGCTGTCCCGACGCGCTCGAAATCACCACCTTCTGGTCCGCTGCGCCGCATTCGCAACTACCCGGCCACATCAACTCACCACCCTCTTCGACGACACGTCGTTCATCCTCGCCGACGCCGACGTTCCAGTCGCCGTTCAGGCCTGCATCCTTTTTGCGGCCCACACGCTCTTCTGCGAAGACGACGGCATTTTGCCGACCCCCACATCGCTTCACCTTTTCGGCTCGCTGCCCGACCTCGCCGCGCTCGCTCCGTGATGTGCTCTCCCCTCATTATCTGCGACTGAACACCCACACCTCCTCCCCCGCTTTTCGCATTGCTTGCACGCGATGGCGATCACCCTGGCAGGTCGTACTTGCAGTTTCATCTCTCGTCCTATATTTCGTACTAAATCTGTCTCTTACTCCTTGACTCACTCCACCTTCTTCTGCGTTGCATCCGTTTATTCCGTCCTGACGCTCTTCGTTCCCCCGAATCCCCTGTCCTTCTCTTTCTAACCCGTCCCCGGTCTCTCCCTGTTCCGTTTTTGTTTGTTGGGTTTACGAGGTACTGACTTCACGTTTGTGCCCGAGCTTTTTGTAAGCATAGTTAGTCCATAAAACACTTGTCACTTTTCTCCCCTTAAGCGAGGCAATGCGCTGGCTGACATGAGCTTTTGCTGAGCTGTAACCCAGAGTTTACGATGGATGATGTTATTCAGCAACTCAAGGTCGTGCATGGGCCAGCATACGTCTGAGAAGATGTCTCAACGCTCACTGGTAGTCACAGAGCAAGCGTACGGTCCGAGGGCCGATCCCGTACCTCCATTCTAGTCAGTTGAGTTCACCAGCCGCCGCCGAGAGCGATGGCAACTCACGGCTGTCTTGGTTGCATTCCACCTTTCCGGTATTAGACGTCGAAGATGGACCGGGGGAGAGCCTAACCCCCCTCGGCAAGCCTCTGTACGTGCGGTAGCTTCTCCGGGACCCAGGCCCCTCTCGATATGGGTGAGCCGCCCCGATCTGGCGAGTTTTCGCGCTTGCCGCCAATACTTGATCCGCCTGGAACCGTCACTTGCCGAGAGTATCTGTCGCAACATCTGTCGGTCTCAGTGCAGCGGATGTTTTTATAGAAGGGCCGCTCTAGTCCGTTATTTCTTACCCGCTTATCGATGTATATCGAGCAGCCTGGGATTCATGATAGCTTACTCGCGATCCCTGACTCTGTACTAGCAGTCGTAAGTGACTCGAAGAATGAGAAGCCGAGAGATAGGTCAAATATATTGTTTGCAAATGTTGATCCAATCCTAGGCGCTCGGGCGGCGCAGGACGCGCTGCTGCGCGAAAGCTTCTGTGAACCGACAACGATCTCACCCGTCATCATGCAAGGCTCGCTGCCAGAGTGGGCTCAACAATATATTGTTGAACATCCGGATACCTCGCCGTCTCGTTCTGCCTCGTCAGCCTCAACACATCGGTCGCTAGACGTTTCGACTGTGCCTAGGAGCCATCCGCTCATTGTACAGCAGGGCTCATCTAGTTCTGCCTTTTTACACGTGCGCGATATTTTTACTAGTGCATATGACTGACACGTTGACGGTCGCTGCCCTGGAATGTCACGCCGTGTCTGTTCGTTCTCGACTAGAATCAGCAGGGAAATCAGACTCACAATGTCTCTACCGGTGTTATTCCAGAAGCGGCTTTATACTCGGACGGTCTTGGGATGGATGAATCCCTTTCTATCGGTGCGTGAACTTTTTTTTCGTGGCTTCATGACTATAGTTCTTGATTTCTTCTGGCAGGAAAGCCCGAGTTGCAGAGAAGAGGAGCGTCTGCACCTGTCCGTTCAATCCTAAAGGGCGCACATGTTACTACTCCAGCACAGAACTTTCAGAGCCGTGTACGTTTACTATCTTCACCCAGCGAGCCTTCTTTATCCGTTCCCGAACCTCGCCGGAGCGTATCCTGGGCAAATGATGGCGTTGGCATTCCCATCCATCGCGCTATGTCCCCGTCGTCGCATTTGGCGGAACATACGCCGTCTAGTCACGTTCGTCCTGGAGGAGGCCAACGCCGGCCCCTTCCGCCGCCTCCGCGTGATGCTGTCTTTCCTAGTGCAATGGCAATCCCTTTACCGGCGTTTGAGGTATCACGGAAACCCCCAACGGCGTCTGCTACAATTGAAGAGGAGTCCGGTGTTGACGCAGATTCTGTGCATAACTTGACTAGCGATGCGGCATTGCAGTCCGCGGCGCATTTGACACAGACAACACTTGTGAGAGACGACTACGGTGCCAACCGCTCTCAAGAAGCTTCTCCGGGAATGCAAATGCAGCCTACTAGCATAGGGGTGGCAGGAAATGCGACTGTTATCCTGACCTCTGGACACGGCACTCCGAATCCGCCAACAGAATCAGGACTTGCGCATCCGCAGCCACGATCTCACTCCCACCCTCTGGCTATTCACCGTCTTTCTGAACCATTTGGGATGCAAGAAATACCCTCTCCGGTCCCTCCGTCTGGCTTCTCCTCCATTGTCGACACTGGTACGCACTCCGAGGCGGCATCCAGCTATGGGATCCCACCGACAGCGGCTGTCCCTTCGTCTCCCTTGTCTGCTCCGCCTTCTGATCCTTATTCTTCTTTGCCTTTTGGAGGGACACGACGTCGAGGGCCTATGGTGTCCCTTCCGCCCACTCCCAGTGCCATGGCGGCAGCAAAAAAAACTTATTATGCTAACATGCCCACGGGTCGTCTTTCCCCCGAAGGACTCGTGCCGCCCACGCATTATCCTGCCCCGATGCCACTTTGGGGTCTTACTCCTAGCATGATGACACCTTATATGCCCCCGCACTACCCGTACTCCTCTGCTCCCTATCAACCATTTGTATGGCCACCGTCTGACCCCCGGCACACTCGTGTTAGCGCACCGCCGGCTGTCAGCTCGAATGCACCCAGACGACACTCGGACGCCGAATCTATCAGCTTAAAGGGCCCCTCCGTCGTCGTCCCACAAGATATGCCTTTGAAGAGTGGCGTTTCGGCTCCTGCAGCCAATCAAGAGCCCTTTAAAGCTCCACAGACAACCTCTAGCGATCGTTTCGACATCATTTTCGGTTTCAGCGAGGGCACGTCATGTACGTTTGCGAGTTCTTCCAACCTTCTTACTCTTCGCTCACTAACATGCGAACTCAGATGGGCCCGTCTTCAGGCCGAGCCACATTAAACGCCTTGCGTGCGTTCTCAGACTGAATCCTATGCTCGATCCCTGGCGGGAGAACGACTCACCAAACCGCGCACGCTTGACGTGGAATATGGTCTTTCCATCCTCGCAATGTCAACTGTCTCAGTGTGAAGCCCCGCACTCTCGGATTGCTAGCACGAATGAAGCCGCGACTATCCCTCGAGTTGCACAGATTCGCCTCGTGCGCAAGGGATATCCGTGGACCATCAACATCGACGCGAGCGACCCACACGCCGGCGTCACCTGCGCCGATATTATTGAGCAGCTTGATCGACATCTGCGTATCCACGTTACTCAGAGAACTGTCCAAGAACTATCCCCGGAAGAAGAGGACGAACTTGTCCAGATTTATCACTCCAATCGGGCCCATGTACGCAGTCTCGGAGTGGGAATGCGACGTCTTGAGTGGCTGCGAAAGGCGACAATGTTCTGCGGCGTGCGTGTGCCTACCGAAGTACGAGAACTAGGTCCATCTGCCATGGCACGACCTCACCGTAGTAGCGGTGGTGGTATATCTCTCCGTATGGAGCGAGATCCATGTACCTTTGAGTTTGTATGTTTTGAGCGATTGGACGAACCCTAGAAACCCCTCGATGTCCGGAGCGCTGCTTAAACTCGAGCAACGTAGCGTGAATGACTATAACAGAAGACTTGTAAGCTTCGTCTATCGACATTCTCGGACACAACGAAATGCGGTTGTGCTGTGTATATAAAAACAAACAATATTGAAGTAGCTCAATCGAGAGAGAGCTTAGGAAACGTGACGAACACAAGCCCAAGCGCAAACCGAAAGCTCCGTGGCTTCGCTTACACAACGGTCGTATGTGCGTCAGCAGCCGGTAGCGGAGCCAGGTTCCAAGTTTGGCATCTCTCGCCAAAGCACTGCCAGCAATCACCCCTTTTTACTGATGAAAAAGTCCTTGCAAAAGGCCAGAAAATGTTCACCTTTTCCACGCATTTTTCCTGTGA
>MU273755.1:0-35627 GCA_022160365.1 Vararia minispora EC-137
GGAAGAGCTAGCTCATCGTCTAGCACAGTCCGAAGATGAAGCCTTCAGGAACAGACGTACACACCGCTGGGCGACAACGTTAGCGCGCGTAGGATTGAACGATGTTATCATGTTCTTGATTGTGTGCCAGCTCTTCGGCAGCGCTGTAGAGGATACGGTGGACGGGACGGGTGGGTGACGGAATGAGATGCGGACGCTGAACGAGCCACGTATGGAGGCACTGATGAGAGTTTTCGGAACGTAGGTCGGTGAGATCCTCAACGGCTATGGTACGTCTTGCCGCTACGCTGCTGCCTTGATGCATGCGTTATCTGAGAAAGGGACAGTGTCCCCATCTTAGAGCGCTATCGTTACGGACGATCACGGGAATGTGTCACCGATTCGCTCGGTCGAAGTTACGCCCGACTACAGCTTCTCGATTGATCCGGCAATGGTCACTATTTTAAGAGCGTAAAGCTTCGTGTAATAGGCCCAGGGTCTTATCTCAAGGATTTCAAGAACAGCCATAAGCTTGTCCTGGAGCGAAAGTGAGAGCTACGGCGCCATGGAGCATAGACTAAAGTCGGGGCGCAAACGCAATGCGCATGGCAAAGAAGAGCAGGGTCAGTAGATGCGCTTTCGAATTCCGTGCAATCCGGAACGCTGTGAGCCCAAGGCCGACCTAGGACCGAGCGCCCGTCTACAACGTGTACTGTACATGTCGGCGGTGGGTCCCACCGACAGCATTCCTCCTTTTGCCTCTTACCTCTTCCTCCCCCTGTATCCGAACCACCTCACCAACCGAGTTGTTCATCGAAATACAAGTCATATACCGTTGCGAGCATGGCTCCAAAGTTAGTACACAGCCTCGATTATCATGGTCGTACTGATCTATGTTGAAACAGTCCCAACATACCCGAGTCGCCCGCTCCGCCTCATGCAGAGCCTCAGCCTGAGCTTGCTACAGACAGCAAGCGGCGAGCCCCCAAGTTATCTCCACGTCTATTGCGTACCTAACTCGAGAGTGCAGTCCTCCTGAATCGACAGAAAGATCGAGTGTTCCGATTAAAGTTTATATGAAAAGTACGAGCTTTCACGCACCCTCTGGACATTGCGCCGACGTTATTGTTGTATCCGACAGGTCTGCAAGCATACAATCTGCCACCGAAAAAATTATTTCGTAAGAAACCCAAGTACACTGTGACCGTCGATAGTGGCATCGAGCGCGCAAAGACCGGCGTCGCTAACGGGGAAAGCCCGGTATGGACTGATGATCTCGCTGTGTACGTCTTCAAATCATAGCGAGGCTTCCTACATAATCGTAGCGAGTCTTCCTACATACAACCGCTAACAGTGCAAATGCGTAGGGAACTGACTGCTGGTGGAAAGCTGTCAATTGTCATCTCTAGGAAAGACCGAGGCGGCTTCGAAGATATAGGGATTTGCGAACGGGCTTACGACGACGTCGTGAAAGAGTTACCGCCTGTTACTGCTTGTGCGCCGCGATGCTTTCAGGTCTTGCTGATGGATACTCACGCGTACACAGCCTCTCGTCTCGTCAAATGGCCCGTCCAGAGTCTTCTCGGAACAGTAAAGTCGCAGAACATGTGGCTGGGGTTTTTCCTTACTTCCAGAAAGTCTGAGGACGAAACGCAGGGCGATCCGAATGCGCAGGCCATGGGAGTGGTCCCAGGAGCTGCCGAAGTTCGCATCGGCTCGTCGGAACGTGTGGATGGACTTGATATTCCCTCTTCCCGTAATCTCGTTGATCAGGTCGCCAATATCGCCGAAGCTCCGTCTTCTCAGCCCGCACTGCGCGCTGTCTATGATCACCGCGGTGAAATCTCTACCGTTTCGAACGTTGTGCAGGGGCCCGCTTTTGTCGGACTTGAGCAGATCCTGCGTGGCCTCGAGCCGTTCTGCAAACTTTTTGAAGCTACCTCGGAGGTGCGATGATCATCGACGTAATCTTTAACGGTTTATGGATCATTTGCCATATTGATAGATACATCCATATGCGAAAGTGGCCATGACCGTGCTCTCGCTCATTCCAAAGGTACGCACATCGTCGTTTTGGTCGTGATCCGCCTCATGTGCGACGATAGACGCTGTTTGCGGAACTTGACCGTGAAGACTGCGTCCGCGATACATGCACGTACATCGGGGATATTTTCTCCTTCATGGATACCGCGAGCCCTATTCAAACATTCAGCAAACCGAGCCTTAAGAATCAGCAGATCATTCTTTCCCGGCTGATCCAACAGGTCACGGAATGCTGCCGATTCATTCTGGATTACTCAAAGAGACAGGAAGGCAAGGGCTTCGGTGCGCAGTATCGATCCTCTGCTCGCGGATGTTCCTGACAATACGTTCAGTGGCACGCGCTTTGAGGAACGGCTTCTCGTTAGATGACATTCGTAAGAAGGCTGGCGAATTCAAGACGACCATAGATGCCCTCAAGCAAAATTTCATCGATGAGTCAGCTGTTAGCATCCAGGTTTCAGTTCTGCGCTTGAGCGAGGCGTTTGAAGAGTTTCACGACGATTTCGGTAAGCTGCTATCTGCAGATGTGTTAGGGCTGAACGTGGTTGACTACAGTTCACAGATATTCGCCAGTTGAAACGCCCAGAAGACGCAACATTCCGCACAGACAAGGGCTGTCTCGCTGGCACACGTGTGCAATGCCTCGATTATATCACCAAGTGGATTGAGGATCCCGCGGAAGAGGCTCGTGCCCTTCTTCTGCTCGGCTTCGCTGGCTCAGGAAAGTCTTCTATTGCACATGAAATTGCTAGGCGCTACCATTCTATGCGACGTCTCGGTTCTTCATTCTATTTCAATCGCTCTGAATCCACGTCTCGTCCTCCCCACGCCCTCTTCACCAACATGGCTCGCGATCTGGCTGATTTTGATCCGGCTTTCAAACGTGAGCTTGCTCACGTCCTCAAGAACGAGACCCGGCTCACAGGCACCCACGATTGCAACTTACTTTTCAAACGCCTTATCCGAGAGCCTGCTGGGAAGAGCCTGAACAACTCGGCGGTTCTTGGCCCCATCGTTGTTGTTGTAGATGCTCTCGACGAATCAGGCCAGCCGAATGACAGGAAAGCCTTACTCGCGGTTTTGGCGCAAGAGCTAGCTTCTCTTCCCTCTCACTTCCGATTTCTGATCACCAGCAGGTCTGAGCCGGATATCAGAGCCCTGCCCGACATCAGAACCCTGTCACGCGCAACCTCCTCACCCCCTTTCTTCTCTCTGAAAGATCTGCGCAACGACTTTTCCAAAGATATCGACAGTGATATTCAGAACTACATCCGCCACTGTTTCCAATCCTCTTCTCTCGGCAGGGAAGGCGCACAGCAGTATGAAGATCTCTTCCCTCAGCTTACCAAGAAAGCTGAACGGCTGTTCCAATGGGCTTACGTCGCGTGCAATTGGTGCCTCAACAAGCAAGGGCCGTTTGTAGCGGAAGCTATCCAAGCTATCCTAAACTCGTCAAATCCCTCTAACTCCCATGATCATGAGTCCCCTCTTGATGCCGTCTACGACATTGTTTTGAAATCCTTTCTCGAGCCTCCGAAGATCCTCGATCTCTTTCGTCACGTCTTGGCACTTGTATTCTCCGCATTCGAGCCAGGTTTAACGCAGCAGGCGCTATTGCAAATGTACCAATCAATCCTTGCCACGTGTGTGGACTATAAAGTGGATCATGTCCAATATATTCTCAATCGCATGGGTTCTGTCCTCAGTGGCGTTGGCACTCTTCAAAGCGACATCCCCATCCAGCCTCTCCACACGTCCTTTCGTGACTTCCTCCTCGATGAGAGACGTAGTGGGGACTTTCACATTACTCCTAATCAGCTTCATCACCGCGATCTTGCACTTGCGGGACTAGGGATCATGAACAGTTCATTATCTTTTAACATGTGTAGCCTGGAGACTTCCTATGTCCGTAATGTCGACGTCCCCGACTTCGCGAGTCGGCGGCAGAAATGGCTATCTCAAACCCACTCGCCAGCCATCGGGTACTCCAGCCTTTTTTGGGCAGAGCATCTTCAAAGCGTATTCGAAACTGTCGGTTCTCCCGCGCAGCCCCATCATGCCATCGCTTCAGTAGTCGTCGACACACCCAGCTTTCAGGTAGAGATAGGCAGACTTGTCAAGGAATGGGTTGAAGAGAAGCTGATATTCTGGATCGAGGCACTCGGCCTCCTGGGATCCATTAGTAACGGTCACGCTGCTCGCTCGTTGACAGGAATCGTTTCTTGGGTACAAGTACGTTCACTTTCAACATATTCACTCGAACAATGCTAACGGCATTTCGCAGCATTACCTTCCAGACAGCAAAATGCATATGGTTGCCATGTTGCAAGATGCTCTCCGATTTATCAACACGTTCGCGCCATGCATTGCCATTTCCACCTCACACCTGTACCTCAGCGCCTTACAACTTGCACCAAAGTCTTCTTTGATCCGCAGACAGTACTCGCACTTCCTTCGACCTGTATTGCGCTTCGTAGAAGGTGCCATGGCAAGCTGGCCTTCAGAACAAATTGTCGTTCCCTTTTCCGGATATGTACTCTGTGTTGACATTTCCTCTGACGGATCACGATTTGTCGTCGGGCTCAGCGATCACACTATCCACATCATGAATACCGCGACGGGTGGACAGATCAGCCATGCTCTCGAAGGTCACACAGATTCGGCGACGTCCGTTGCGCTCTCCGCAGACGGCAAACGCATTATCTCCGGGTCCGACGACCGAACAGTGCGGATGTGGGATGCGGAGACGGTTGCGCAGATTGGCCACGCTCTCGAGGGTCACATGGATTGCGTGAGGTCCGTTGCGGTCTCTGAAGACGGCAAGCGCGTTGTCTCCGGGTCCGACGACGGAACAGTGCGGATCTGGGATACGGAGAAAGGCGAGCAGATTGGTCACGCTCTCAAAGGTCACACGGATAGGGTGACGTCCGTTGCGGTCTCTGCAGACGGCAAGCGCATTATCTCCGGGTCCGACGACCGAACAGTGCGGATGTGGGATGTGGAGACAAGCAAGCAGATTGGCCACGCTCTCGAAGGTCACACGGCAGGTGGGGTGATGTCCGTTGCGGTCTCTGCAGATGGCAAGCGCATTATCTCCGGATCCTCTGACCAAACAGTGCGGATGTGGGATGCGGAGACGGGTGCGCAGATTGGCCACGCTCTCAAAGGTCACACGGATTGGGTGAGGTCCGTTGTGCTCTCTGCAGATGGCAAACGCATTATCTCCGGGTCCGACGACCGAACAGTGCGGATGTGGGATGTGGAGACGGGCACGCAGATTGGCCCCGCTCTCGAAGGTCACACGCATTCGGTGACGTCCGTTGCAGTCTCTGAAGACGGCAAGCGCATTGTCTCCGGGTCCGACGATCAAACAGTGCGGATGTGGGATGCGGAGACGGGTGCGCAGATTGGCCACACTCCCGAAGGTCATGCGGCGGGTGGGGTGACGTCCGTTGCGGTCTCTGCAGACAGCAAGCCCACTGTCTCTGGGTCCGACGACAGAACAGTGTGGATGTGGGATGCGGAGACAGGTGCGCAGATTTGCCACGCTCTCGAAGGTCACGCGGGTGGGGTGACATCCGTTGTGGACTTTGCAGACAGCAAGCCCATCATCCCCGGGTCCTGGGACGAAACAGTGCGGATGTGGGATGCGGAGACGGGCGTGCAGATTGGTCACACTCTCGAAGGTCACATGGATTGGGTGACATCTGTTGCCGTCTCTGCGGATGGCAAGCGCATTGTCTCTGGGTCGTCTGACCAAACAGTGCGGATGTGGGGTGTGGAGACGGGTGCGCAGATTGGCCACGCTCTCGAAGGTCACTCGGATTGGGTGAGGTCCATTGTGCTCTCTGCCGACGGCAAACGCATTGTCTCCGGGTCCGACGACCGAACAGTGCGGATGTGGGATGCGGAGGCGGTTGCACAGATTGGCCATGCTCTCGAAGGTCACACGGATTGCGTGAGATCCGTTGCGGTCTCTGCAGACGGCAAGTGCGTTGTCTCCGGGTCCGACGACAGAACAGTGCGGATGTGGGATACAGAGACGGGCGAGCAGATTGGCCATGCTCTCGAAGGCCACACGGATTGCGTGAGGTCCGTTGCGGTCTCTGCAGATGGCAAACGCATTGTCTCCGGGTCCGACGATCAAACAGTGCGGATGTGGGATGCGGAGACGGGCGAGCAGATTGGCCACTCCCTCAAAGGTCACATGCATTGGGTGACGTCCGTTGTGGTCTCTGTGGACGGCAAGCGCATTGTCTCCGGTTCCAGCGACCGAACAGTGTGGATGTGGGATGCGGAGACGGGCGAGCAGATTGGCCACGCTCTCGAAGGTCACACGCATTCGGTGACATCCATTGCGGTCTCTGCAGACGGTAAACGCATTATCTCCGGCTCCGACGACCAAACAGTGCGGATGTGGGATGTGGAGACGGGCGCGCAAATTGGCCACGCTCTCGAAGGTCACACAAATAGGGTGACATCCATTGCGCTCTCTGCAGATGGCAAGTGTATTGTCTCCGGGTCCGACGACCAAACGGTGCGGGTCTGGGACATCGACATCAATACATCCCAGGGTCCATTGTCCATTCATTTGTCTGCTTTATCGAGATACTGACAACTTGTACAGTGCCCACTGGCAGTGTGTGCATTGGCTTTTCTCGTGACAAGGAACGACATCGCCTGCAACACGTTGGCCGTTTGACGGCAGAACTGTCGCACTGTGTCGAAGGACGTGACTTGCGCGACATGGTTCGACTCGACAAAGATGGATGGATCGTGTTCAAAACCGCCACCGAGCGCCGGCTGATCGCTTGGATCCCTGCTGTTCAAAGGTATCAACTATACATGCCGCGGACAAAGCTTATCATTGGTGGCAAGCATGCAAGTGTGCAGCTAGATATGAGCGAGTTCACTCATGGCACTGAGTGGACGAAGTGCTACATCGGCCCAACACCTTCAGATTCTGACGCTACTTCATCGTAACTTGCAGCGCTGTTCCCCAAAGTCCGGTTAGTTCAGTCTTTGCATACTCATCGTACCTGCTACTGACAGGCGATTGTGACTTCAGTGTACAAATAGACGTCTTGGAGCGGAGACACTCTTCGCGTATTTTTGCCCCGTGGTCATTCTTACAACATGAACGTGTATTGTTCGCAGACGTTTTTGTGCTTTATGTAGGTTACACGAGTAGTACAAGCCTTTGGAGGCAAAGAGGCAAGGACGTTCGTCAATGTCTCGATCTTCATATGTTTCGTGCTTACATTCAATACCGTCCACGGTTGAGTGCTACTGTGAAAGGATGATCAAAAAGAGGAGGCATAGAGTGTCTAGCACAACTACATCGAGGGAACGGATTAGTGGACAATGGTGCGAGAGAAATGTCAGGATCTCCACGAGGTCGCGGAAAAACATGTGAGGAACAAGGCTGAGGGCATGCGGCTCTTGAACAACTCTGCGGAAACGGTATGCCACTGGCGATTTCGAAAGCATGGGATGCGAGAAGAGGCAAAGTGTGAGTGCAACGGCGTCAGTGTTCGTCCAGAGCCAGACAGATGAACAAGGAAGATCGACCAGTCCGCTCGAGGAATCGGTACGCATTACCCATGCCTGGGACGATGTGGAAGAAGCCCGAGTCGTAGGGCGGCCTCGCGTTTACGAGAGAGCATGATAATGCAAAGCTCTCTACAAAATGAATCCCTAGCATCGTGCCGGTCGTACCACGGGTTGAATTAAGGCTAGTGCGTTTGCGGCGAACAGGGGACGGCCGTACATATCATGGAGCGCGCAAAGAGTCCCAACATGTGCTAAGGAGGCGAAGCTGTAGCAAGACTGTGGCGAGGCCAGAAGGTCGGAATGAGACGAAGGTGTAGGTATTGTGCGCGCGAGCTTTCGTCCCCCTTGTCTCACACATGCCGATTGTATGCACTCCCGCCTTTCGTAGACATCCCGTATCATCTGCAGAATTCATCTGAGGATACCACATGGCGCAGACTACACTGAAAGCATAGCACACACCCGCTTGACTCCGGAATATATGTCGACGTCATTGGCATCTCAAAATCCTCGTCTGAAGAACCGTAGAAGTCGGCTGGATATATGCGGCAGTCTAGAGTACAGGTTCAGATGCTCCGCGAAGCGCCCTGCGAGTCAGAGCACTGATATATCTGCGACACTCGGTACGTGGTTTGTCGAGTCCGTATGAGTACTGTGAGCACAAGCAAGTAACAACCGTTGTTCATGGTGACCATAGAAGGGAGTATGTCCTGTATGGGCGCCAGGAAAGGACTGAACGTGCAGCGCAACTCAATGCAGCACCCGTCCTCGATCGTCGCTCAAGTCGACTAGGCGTGCCACTAACGCGGTGCGCCGTTCGCGAGAGCGGTGGGCAGCGAGCACTGAGAACGAAAACAAGAGACACCGGACTGTTGGCCAAGGTGAACGTGCGTATCCTTGACAGGCATCAGTTGCCAGTGCTAGAACACATAAGGAGAGACCTGAAGGGCGGGGAGGATGAGTACCAAGAGCTAACGAGCCGGCTGAGGCTGAGGAGCGGTGATATGCACTTGGAAAGCGTTAGATAGTCCTCGTGAACACCCTGCCTGCCAGGGCCTGCGATAGGTTTCTCAGCAATGAACAAGGATCAGTACGCGGATATGATCAGCAGTTACGTCTGAATGAATGCCTGCGAGGTCGATAAGCCTATACAGTAGGTCAGATAGCGTGGAACGCACCTGAAACGGTGAAGAGTCGTTCAACGGGGACAGAGTCGTTCGAATCGAGTATATATAGTGGCGACGAGGCAATGGAGAGGTCGAAGGGATAGGCCATGCACCACGGCTTATCCGAATGAACTGAGCGGGAAGACACGGCACATGTGCTCATACAGTATGCGTACTGTAAAGAGCGCGGGGTGACGATGGACGGTGGATGCGTGACGCCCCCATGGGACGGCAGAGCAGGGCTGCACAGTGGCCATCACAAAAAATTCGGCGTGATTGCAAACGGATGTACTTGGATTTGCTATTGCGTAATCGATTGCAATGGATTGTACCGCTTGCAAGCCGCTTGCAATCTATTTGAAACGCGGTTGCAGGGCATCACGGCCATTGCCATTCCATTGTACAGATTTCAATCGGGCTGCAAGTAATTATAGTGATTGCAACCGGCTGACAAGTATGATATAGCCAATTCCTAGGTACACAAGTGCTGACAGTACTCTCGCCAGCCCCAAGTCCGTCTTCGGACTTTGAAACCTGCCGGCGGCAGGTCCCTGACCGCATGCAGCCTTCCAGCTACCTTAATTTCGATAAACCCCTCACATCATTTTAACATATCCCATATTTCATGTTGCTTTAAACAAATCCTGCATTCCATGCTTTCTAAATACATATTTCTTTGCATCTAATCATACGGCTACTTAGATACATGCGAAAGGAAGTAAGAAAGCTACGCGTGGGCGCGTAAATGGGGGCGGGGACCGGCACGGGGCAGGCACGCCGGGGATGGGCCTGCTGGGGGCGGGGTTGGGGTCGGGTGCGCTGAAAGAGGGATGCCGAGGGAGGGATGCCGGGGGGGGTGGACTCGTTGGGGGGGGGAAGGACGGGGACAGGGTCACCGGGGGCGGGGAGGACGAGGACGGGTTGACGGGGACGGTGCTGGAGGTTGGGGAAGAAAGTGTAAGCCAACTGCCCGGAGAAAAATGGAGGCACGCTTAGCGATAATGCAGTGTGCGCTGACGGTAAAATAAGGCGCTTGAGGGGCCTGGTCGACGTGGGGGAGGGCAGAAGGAGGGCAGAAGGAGCGAGGGGGCCAGAGACGTAAGCGCGTGAGCGCTCGGGCCTGTACAACAGCGGAGCTCGTCAGCAAGCACTCTGAAAAAAAAAAAAAAAGAACACTCCTAACAGAGGAGCGTGTGCACGGACAGCCAGGTGGGATGGCTTGAAGGGCAGCGTTGAGGCGGAGGACGAAGCGCGAGAGGTGCGAGACAATTCAGTAAGGGCTGAGCGCTGAGGCCTGAGGCCTCAGCCGAGCGGAGCCGCCGGCAGCTTCCGCACGAGCGGCCACCTGCACCGCGCAATATTTTCCCTTCCCGTCCTTTTCCCTTCGTCTCCTTCCCTGTCTGCCTGCTGCACCGCTGCTCGTCACGCCAGTACGAGTACTTGTTTGTCCGTGCAAGCTCAAACCCTGGCACCCCAAGAGGTCCCCTCCCCCTACTTACACTACTACTACTATGGTCTCTAATGTCGGTGGCCCCGCCGGAGTCACCCCCGACGCGCTCGCGGACCTCCGGACTCGAAACCCCGCCGCAAACGCAGTCCGGTGCCAGCGGCGCGCGCCCTCAGACCGCCGACGCCCAACAGCGTCAACGACAGCAGCAGCAGCAGCAGCGGCGGCAGCAGCAGCAGCAGCAGCAGCAGCCTCAGCCCCAGCAGCCTCAGCCCCAGCAGCGGCAACAGCAGCCGCAGCCGCAGCAACACCAGCTTCAACAGCAGCAGCAGCCCCAGGCGGCGCAGCGCCAGCTGCCGCCCCCTCCAGAGCGCCCCGACGCCGGTCAGCCTGCGCGACCGGGTGCCCAGCCGCAATCGGCCCCCCCGCCGCCCCTGCGTACCCCACCTCAGCCGCCCGCCGCCCCTGACACCCCGCGTGACTGTGGCTCGGCGGGCTCCCTGACGCCGCTCGTCGCGTCGGATGCAACCATCGAGCAGGCACGCGTCGCCGCCCAGGCCGCCCGCAAACGCGCTCCGCTCAAGCCCGTCCAGCCCGGCCACGTTGGTAGGCCCACGGACGTTGGTGAGCCGGCCCTTCTGCCGGTCCCGCGCGAGCCGCGATCGCGCGTCCCCACCCGCCCACGGCGCCGCGCCTCGCGTTGGCCAGCCCCTCTGTGCCTGCCGTTTTTCCCGTCCCGTCCGGCGCCTGTCACCGCGCCTCGCTCGCCGCTCGCCGTACCCGCACGCCGCTGGTCGATCGCGCCGCCCCCCACGCAGCTGGGGGGTGGCGCGGCCCTGCCGGGCAAGCCGTCCTGTTCCTCGCACTCGTCCGTCCCGGTGCCGCCTCGTCTACGGTACTAACTCGCTTCCCCAGTCGTCCCGGCGAAGATCCACTCCGCTATCCAGGTGTGGGATTACTTTTCCTACACACACGCATCTCCGCGCGGCGCGGCGCGGCTGGAGGACCTCTTGCCAAGTCTTCGGTACAGTTCTCCACCGGACGTACGCCACCAGAGGCTCCTCGTTGTGTTGGAGTGTGCGTCGCTCGTCTCGCTGCAGGGTGGCTTCGCAGCCTTGGGTTGGGTGAGTGGCTCGCTGTTGCCCGCGTCCGTCCCGACTAACGCTGGGCCACCCTAACCTCGAAACTCGGCGCGCGCGCCAACAGCAGACGACACCGGGCGGTGCGATGAGCTTCAGAGTCGTGAGCTCACCTGAAGCCACGCGCTTGCGCCTTCGCCTTCGTCTTCGCCCCTTCCTCCGCCCTCCTCCGCCTCGACGCCACCCCTCAGGCCTCAAGCAGTCCCACCTGGTTGTCCACACACGCCGCACCAGCAACCGGGTGCGACTTTGTTCCCTTTTTTTAAGAGGCCTTACTGACATGATCTCCCTCTTACCCTCGATCCGCCTGGCCGTCAATCCGCCTGGCCGTCACCCCGCCTGGCTGTTCGCGCGCGCGCGCGGCTGTTACGCTTGCCCCGGCTTTTTTTTCTTTTTTCAGAAAGACTAATGACACGCGCGCGCAGACGCTCGCCACCCATGTGCGGGCAAGTCTACATCCCGTGTGCCCCTCCGACAGGCCCGCCCCCACCCCGGCGAGCCTGTCCCCGTCCTCCCCACATTTCGCGCCCACACCCTTAGTATGCCCGTCCCGCCCGTCCCCGTCCCCGGTGAGCCCGTCCCTGCGCGCCTACCCCTGACCCCGGCGTGCCCATCCCCATCCCCCGCTCCCGTCCTCCCTGCGCCCAGCATGCCTGCTCCTAGCGAGCTCGTCCCCGCCCCCATACACACACGTGTGCATAGCTTATTACTTTCTCTCATGTATTTAAGGAGCAGTGTGATTAAATGCAAAGGGGTGTTTATCTACAGGGTCTGAAATACAGTATTTGTAGAAATAGTGTGTGATGCAAGGATTTATCGAAATTAACCCCGGAAGGCTATCAGGGATCCGCCGTCGTGTGGGCGACTTTCAAAGTCCGACGGCGGACTTGAACTGGCGAGGCTCTTAGCCGCTAAGAGCCGCTATTACTGCACAATCAGCTTGTAGCCGAATTACGATCGACTGCGGTCTTTGTAATAACGTTGAAACCCGCTTGCCACGTATACAATGCACTGGGCAATGATTGTATCCATTGCAACCGATTGTACAGATTGCAAGCAATTTCCGTCCCTTACAATCGCTCACAATTTTCCCGACTTTTTTGCGATGCGTGGCTGCACGGATGGGCTGTTTGTCGGCCGTCGGCCCGGGTGCGATGAACGCGTCGACGGCGAAGGACGTCCGCACGAGACTCGACTTCGCATGAGTCTTGAGTGTTGGGCCGTCAAGCGATGCGGTAGCGAGCGGTGCGTGTCGACGAACATCCTCGAGCCGAGGTTGTCGGCATCGAATCGTCGGCGCCGGCGTGTTCGACCAGAAGAAGGGCGTCAGTGAGCGCACGCTTGGCGCGCCTGCACACCGGCCCGGCATATGCATCTCGGTTCGGGAAGACCGTCGTGCGTTCCTGAATCGTCTCTGTTCCCCCGGGCCCCGACCCATTTGATCACTTCGCACCCAGCAAATCCCGGCAAACCACAAGAGAGCGCCATCCATGCACTGAAATAAGCCCTTCTCTCTTCGTCTGTGCGACGCGACCGGCACGCACAGACGTCGCGAAGATTATAGCCTTGCAACGGTCCGGCAGTACATGTCAAATATCCACGCATGCGCTGTGGTGGCAGTCCGGCTGCTGGATTCCAAGGCCGTGTAGCTGGGCACGACGACGCCGCGTGCGACATACGGCTTCGACTACGTCTCGCCGATTGTGCTGTGGACCGTCATGGACGAGGATACTGGTGATGCGACGTTCGACTTCCCCAGGATGGGCTACAGGACCCACGAGAAGCTTAGCGTTACCCGTGTCCGTCATGTACTCAATCACCACATGCTGCATGCGCGCGATACTCATCATTAACACCCCGCTCAACACCGGACGCCTTGTCACAACCAACATACGCTCGCTGCCCGTCTCCGCCGCCTCCACCTACCTTTCCCTTGGCTCTCTGCAGCCCACATCCCGTCATACTTGCTGCTCGCGCCGTCGAGCCATGGCAGTAACGTACGGATCTCGTAACAGATCGTCAGCATCATCCTGCGCATTTCGCCCACCCTAGGCCAGCCACGGCTGCACGAAAAAATCCTCGCCTCCAGCGGCAGCGAGGCACCATGGACAGCCGCGTCGTGTTTGGGCGGAAATCTTACGAGGTCCATCATGCACCGTCCCCTGGCGGACATCTGCAGTCAGGGTGCTAATAGTGCAACAGACGATCGCAAACGGGTCCGGCGCCGGGCTTGGTTGGCGTAGCACGTTGGGCGTGCGCATGCACATCGAGAACACGCTCACTGGTGATGTGGAGATCCCAAGCTGCAGCGTGTTCTCCCTCCTTGTTCTTTACGGCCTCGACTCACGCGCGGATACCCCGTCCTCTTGTATCCCACCGGCCTGCAGAGCTATTTGTCAGCGCGGACAGGTCCCACCGTATTAAGGGTGTCCCGCGATCAAGCCCGCGAGCTCCTCAACCTTCCAGGTGTCCGTCCTTTCCGAGGTCCGTGTCACCTCCCGCCTCCCGTTACGATAGTAACACACCGCATATACGCACACAGAACCACAAGCCGCAGCAGTATGACCTCGCGGGCGATGAGTCTGGTGTTTTCTGCGTCAACACGTGGCTAAGCTGTGGCGCGACGGCAATCGGGTCTTGCGCCCCCAGCACCCCTGTTCGCCAATGGTACGGACACGGCGGGACTAAGCTTGGCCGCGTGCAGGATCGGCGTCGACAAGTGAAGCGACACCGTGCATGGGCTGCGGCGTCTGGCTATTGACCAAGATACCTGGCGGACAACGGTGGAGGAAGAATGGCAGGAGGCGGAACCACTGAGTCTGGAACATGCGAAGGTATTGCCGGCGCGCAGGAGCATGAAGGTGTAAGGGCCTGGGAGTGCGCCCGCCGTCTGAGACGTAATGCTCACGGACGCTCATCATCGCGCTTACCCAGTGTTACATGTGTAAGTCTACCTCACTGTCTATGTTCGTTCGGGTAAGGGCCAGCTGAACGTCTAACACAGTCAGGAGATGAGACGTCCGGGAGCAGACGTGCGCATCCCTGGGCGGCAGTTCCAGCACACGCTGGCGCGGGCCGAACAACGCGATCGTTTTACTGTGCATGTGTAAGCTCTCTGGCAGTGCTACGGAGGATGCAATAAACGAGATTTGGACGAGCGGTGGGATGGGAGATGGGCGCAGAACGGGCTGCATACGGAGGTACCATCGAGGGTTTTCGATGCCTAAGCTGGGGAGGGTCCTGGTATGCCTTCCCGGGATTGGCTCATGGTCGCGACTGGGCGCTCGGGGCTTTGTCCACGCCGTTGTTTCTGCTTCTTGACATCTCTTTGCTGGTCTACTGTTGGGATAGAGCGCGTGTACCGCAGCTCCGCCGAATGCGACGCCCATCCCTGGCCGATGATCTCACACGGCCAACGCCATTTCCAGAGCGAGCAACAATAAATCGACTTACCTGCCTATAGACTCAGGCCAGTACGGCTGCAGTACCGACTCGGATGAAACCCTGCAGGCCTCTTGTGAGGCTGCAATCGTCGCCACCGTGCAGTAAGTTATTCTTGTATACGCGGAAAGCTATAGTTATCGACGCAATCACCTCGGACCATCTCAGAGGCACGTAAGGAGCGGGAGCGATTTTCCAAGGACTGAGCGGAACCGCCGAAAGTTATTCTTTAAACGAGCTCAAACACACCGTTCGGAAATTCTCATGGGTGTTATCCAACGGGGAAGTTATGAATGACACGGACCAGATCGTCGTGCTTCCTCTTCTCTGCTAGGTGCAATGCTATCTCCCCACTCTCTGCCCTTGCGTCGACGGTCGCGTCGCATCCTGGGAGCAAGCCGACCATCTCTGCGTGGCCCACGTCGGAGGATACTTGCAAGAGCGTCCTGCCCTCGCCGTCACGCGCATCAAGCCCCGCGCTGGAATACCAATGACGTCGACGTGGCCGTCCACGCACGCTGCATGCAGGGGTATCTGTCCCTTGCCTTTGTGTGCATCAATGGCCGCTTCATGCTCGACGAAAATGCTAACGAACTCGACGTACTTGTTCCGCACGACTAAATATAGTGCCGTTATCTCGCCATCGCTCCGCACATTGGCCGTCGCGCCGGTATCGAGCAGCAGACAGATGGGCGGATCGGAACGCCGAGCACAGCGTGGTGCAGTTGCTTCCAGTCGTCTTTATCGTAGTAGAAGTCCGCCGAGGCTCCGCACTGAAGAATGTCATTGACGGTCCGCAGACCGGACACGCATCATCAACAGTGCCATAGAGGGCAAAAAATAGCGTAGTACGTGTGCCGATGGCTCGCGTGGTTATGGAATGGGACAAGCCCCGATAGCGGTGAAGCCGGGAGTGATCTTCTTCGAAGACATGTTCAAAATTTTTCGTCACAGATGAGACTGATACGATTACTGTTGGCTACTGTACAGTATTCTGAACAAATCTCGGGGATCCGATGACAACGCATGCATACATGACTTACTGCTGTCCACCCGGGCCTTCCGACCTTCCCGCGCCCGACTTCATCTCAATGGAATACAATGGTCCTTGAGAAGCATAAAGAGTGCGTCCGTAGTCGTCGTGTTGAGAGGTGATGATGTTGGTGCAAGTCAAGATGACAGCAAACAGTAGACAGGGGCTGGTGCTTGGCGAGGGAGTCACTTTCTAGCACATCAACTGACAGAAGTCTACGTGCATTACATGGTCCCGAAGCATCCGTATGACAGCGAGTAAGCGCGCCAAGTGCTTGGCCAAGTGTTACATTTAGAAAAAGAAGACACAAAATACTAGGGAAACCCGATGAAACGTGACCGAACAGAGCCGAGCCCGGATATCAAGGTATCGGAGAAAGGGAGGGAAAGTCGACGTTAAATTGTAGGAACACGACGGGGACGTTCGCGAGACGCGAAAGTTATGCAAGCAAAACGAACGTGGTCTCTGAGACGGCTCGGAGGTATGTCTGGTTGAACGAGACTATCACCAGTCCTCCCAATAGGCCCCTCTCACGCGCGAGTGTAGGCCCCTCTGAACGCCCAGAAACGAAGGATGTCGATTATCGAAACACGCGGAAAGACGTCACCCCGCGACTCCTATGACGCGTTAAGCATGTTGCGGCGTCCCAAGTCCTTATGCCTTGTTCTTATCATTATCATCACGAAAATAAAGTCCAAAAGGGCTTGCTTGCAGCTATCCCTCCCAAGGCTTCCGTCACTGTCGCTTGCGTTCGCTCGCACTGCTATTGTGTACGGCCAGCCCTTGGAGCTCTGGCCTGGCTCGACATCGACGATAGTACTAGTTGTACTCGGACCCTCTCAAAGTTAAGCTAGATATTGAACGACTTCGTTACTATCTTTCCGTCCGCTCTGTTTACTGGCTTCTACAGTCGTGGTCATGCGCTTGTGGTCGGCTCGACCTCGAACATTCCTGCCTTCACCGCTCACGAGGGTATAGCGGCCGTGGTAGACAAGTTCGGTCCCGTTTCCACCTGCTCCTTCGCGGATCTTCCGCACACCGTAGGGTCACTTGAACGCGCCTTCACGCTCGTCTGCGTGCCTGCTAGCATTCCTTCTACGTGCGCTTGGATATTCCGGCACCACCACCCTCATCCGCTGGAGTAGAGGTAGCACGTGATCTGGAGTAGAGCACACGTCGCGTCGCCTCGTGTACCTGGAAGGACTACTACCGCCGGTACCTTGACGAGCAAGCGATCAGTCCGTGGATAGCCCTCCGCACCTTCACACCGCTCTAACGTGGCAAAGCACTGACTGGTATGCTGCCTCAATTCTACCCTTAAGACTTCCGCTGCATGTCGTGGCATACAACTCGGATTGGACAGTCGTATCGCCAACCGCGTGGCCTGATAATTGGCATCACGCTCGGCAAGGAGCTACGATTCAACCGCCTTATAGAACCATTGCCGAGCAAACTCGTCAACGGCACCGCGGGGCTGCACATCTCTCACATTTATTGGAAATGAATTCCCATCTGTTCGGCTGATGCAGGGTTGTGAGCCGTCGTGCAATCCGCAGTAGGCTGGCCAGCATGATCTGCGCAGGTGGGTAGTGCATAGATCTCGGGCTATGGTTGCTGTGGACGAAGTCACACGGTAAGAAGCGGATGGATTGTTACAATAGCCTCCACTTCTGCTCGACCACGTTACGGTACCTAGTTCGGGTAGTTCGGGTACGGACGCCACCAAAACACTCACACGATCGTTCTCGCTCTTTATTCCTAGGTCTTATTACATACAGCTCCCTGTGCACAATGGTGCGCTGGGGAGGAGATATGCCATTCAACAATTCATGTGCGTTACGGCGCTACTTCATATAGAGACATGACTAGCGTATACGCGCGTCGGTGAACCCTTGTATGATTCTCTGTTCTGTCCCCGACAAACTCATAAGCTGACGCCGAGCAGAGAAACGTTCTGAAACAGTGTTCGAGTCTGACATAGTGCACCGAGGGGCGAGAAAGACGGGTAAGGCGCAAATGGTCCAATGCGGCTCGCGAGAGAATATCGAGAGTCGCGGCGGCGCATGAGAGACCGCCGGTATGTGTATGCTACCAAATAGGGGAAGGGCCAGGGAAAGGCCGACGGAGAAACAATGGTCTTGTGGGCAGTTTCGCATGCTGAATGCGTTGAGCTGAGGCCCTGCACATTCCCAGAAGAATGGCTCTGTGGGCAGTTCCGACGTGCGCTGAGAACAACAGGTCGCAGTGAGAGGAAGCAGACAAGGTGCAAGGCTGTCACATGACGCAACTCGAGCGCGTGCACGCGCCGCGTGCCACTCAGGTTTCTTATCACCCTCGGAGCTTACTTCAAAGGATGGCATGGACAAGGATAAAGCTATCTCGTCCGGGAGGTCTGGTCATGTCGTTCTTATTGGTATTTTGCGATCTGTATAGGTCAGAGAGTAATACAGAGTCGAGGAAAAGACCACTGCAAGCGCATCGAGGTTGGGACATCGATGCGTCCAAGGATGCGTCTACCTGCTATGCATATGACGTAAATGTTGGTGAGACTCATAACGTCGCGAACAAGAACCAGTTATGCTTACCCTTCTGAGTTCGATGTGGCTATGGAAGGGAGAGCACCCCACATGAGGGGGCCAAACGGGCGGACCGATTTAAGACGAGTCCCGGACCGACGAACAAGGAGGCTGGCTGAACGTTGAAGTAGTGGGCGGATGTATCGAAATGGCCGGCAGAAGTGTGGATGGCAGAGAGGAATGATAACGAGTAGGGAGATGCTCGTAAAAGACGGTAAGTGAGTCCCTACACTGGAGGCAATGTATGCTGGGCGCATCGATTCCAGGCTGAACACAGGGAGATCCCTGATTAAATGACCTAAGCATGCATGTGACGAGTGCATTGTGAATAATTTATAAATGGCAATTCCCTGAAAATCAGTCCGAAATCAGTGGCGACATACACATCGCTGTAAAAGTGGCTTCAGTTCTAAGTTCTCAATGGGCTCAGGGGAATCAAACTGAAGGAATATAAAATGTATTCAGGCAGAATATCATCATGGGCCCAGTGCTCGCATAGAGATCACAAAAAAAATGGCTTCAGCTGAAAGCTCTCACTGGGATCGGACATCGCATTCATGATGGCCGCGTGGGATGCACACAGAAGACACGCGGGATGATCTCACAATGGGAGCGATGGGCACATTACTATATCATACAGAATGGAGCGGCAAGGCACAAGGAGACAGCATAGGGAGAGCACTTGTATTGCAATCAGGCAGAAACTCAGGCTGAGCGCAGTGGACGCCTGCTGGGTCCATTTTATATGACTTCAATGATATGCTCTGTATGACATCAGGCGACGCAATATAAATGTGACTGATGAGCCCAAGGAGAGCAGCAGCCTGTTATCATAATGAATGGACTTAAGCTGAACTCGCTGCTCCCATTCTGAGCAAATTATGAGACATCGAGACATCTAGATATCGCGATGTCGTGGATATCACGATGTCCAGGTGTCTAGACAGACAGCATGGTGTGTCCAGTACACGTGTCCAGACGTCCAGACAGACAGCATGGTGAGCCCGATACGCATGTCCAGCGGTCTCGCGGCTTATTCTAACTCCAATACACGGCCCCTCGAGGGCATCACCGGGTAATTTGCAGACGCAGACCTGAGCCCATCGGCCTTGATTCTTTCTCTACTCAATCAATCCCTCTTATTCCAAGTCAGTTCTTTCTTTCTTTCCACCCGATCGCCAACGAAGGATCGAGAGCCGATTCGACACGAGAAGTGACGCGATTGTTCGGCCCTCGCAGAGCAACCTCTTGCGGAAGCACAGGCAGGGTTCTCCGCGGCCGGAAACATAACATCCAAACAGGTGCGTCTTTTTAACAGTTTTCCCTGCGACAGGCACGCGATTGATTCGCACCTCACAGGTTTTCGTCTACACGAAATCCTTACCTTCATACTCGACTCCGTTCGGCTTGTCGCGCCACCCGCTCCTGCCCCCCTCGTTGCTTCCCCTTCACCAATAACGCATAGCTTCCCAGATGATTCATATATGATGTAGAGACAGAAAACAGGGTCGTTCGAGTTGGTTCGAGTGGAGGGACGAGGGAAGCGGGAATCGTCACGATCATGAACTTCTGAGAACCTTTGTCATCTAAAGTACAGTCTGTGACCTCCTGACGCGGACGAAGAGAATGACGAGACTTTACCGCTAGTGGCGCGACATGAATTGAACGGGGCGTCTATTCGCGCTCTTCGTCGTCCCAGCACGACTCTACAGTCCTGAGTCATAGCTTTAATCGGCGGTCGACGAGCCGATGGTGTGCCACGCGAAGTCGCGCGAATGACGGATAAACCAATCGAATGTGAACAAGCGAAAGTCACACACACGTGTAAGGGAATGGGCAATGCAGTTGAGTTGTCAACGTACGATGCGACACTACCGGGCTTAATCAACTCTACAGGTCCTGGACGGGGAGACGTCCGTCAAAACTTACGGCCTAGTGCCAGAAATGCCATAATCCTAGAGCTTAACGTAGATATGTTATCATTACAAGCATCACCACCGATCGTGCATATGATGCACGACAAACCCATTATATTACAATTTACATCCTGCTCAGACCGACCAACGAGCCTAAATATTTCGTTAGCGTTGCATTGGGCGGGAGGATAGAGACGACGCGCCCGCATCGCCTTGCCCTTCCACTGCGTGAGCGGTACAACTAGCAAAAAGAGACCCGCCACGATCCTACACTGGCTTTAGCTCGATAAGGGGACCCTCAGGCAAGGCACAGGATGTACGCCACCTCGCATCCGAAAGTCTGCAGCGCGCCATTCTTCGATGCCCACGGCACTTGGAAGTACGCGACCGCGAAGCCACCGAGCGTACGGAAGAGGTTGAGGAGCGCCGAAATCGCGCCCTGGCTTTTGGGGAAGCAGTTATTCGCGTATGCATCTACAGAGATGTCAATATGCTAATCGCGGAAGCAGGGAAAAGGACGCACAGACGGCGGTAGTGTTGACCATAATCGCAAACTCGGCGATGCCCCAGCCCATGATGAGTGCCCCGGGTGACATGTGGTTCTGGAGGGACGTGCCGAGAAGGACAAACCCACATATATAGAGTGGGACCGCGACGTAGCACGCCCTACCACGACCTTCGTTAGTCTGTCCTAGTGCACGATACCTCGACGCATGCGAGACGACAACGACGCACCAAAGACGTGCCTCTGCGTCGAAAACCCCGTGGCTGCGACGGATATACGCGTTCGCGATGAAGTCGTTCACGTAGCGGCCGAAGAGCTCGCCAAGAAGGACACCGACGATCGGCGTGCCGTAGCCGCCTGCAATAGCGAACGGACCCCACGCGAAACCACCTATTTCAATAGGCTCGGCCAAGAACACCGCGTTCGTCACCTGGTATCGACGTCTGCTCTCAGCTAAACGGTATTGATAAAATAGATAAACACATACGTTGATGCCGATTCCAAACCCGAAGAGCATGGCTTCGAAGGCGAGTACGCCTATGAGCTGTAAGCGCCAGACGAGGCGGAGGGGTTCCTTGAAGGAGTGCCAAAGAGTATCGCGGTACTTCGCGAGACGAGCACAAGTTATACCGATAAGAGTCTCAATGCGGTAGCGGAAGCCCGAGTGGACGCGTCGTGGGATATCGGTCAGACGTCGATCATACATCCTGTAGAGGGAGTGCATTACATGAAGTAGACTTTGGACCCGGTGACGAAGACTCACGTTTCCTCGCCGAAGAAAGCGATGATTAGGGTTATTACGACTGAGTAAGTGGAGCCGATGCCGTATGACCATCTCCAGCTGGGTATATGCGTTGGCATCCTGAGCTACTGGTGATGTCTGAGCAGTGACCACTAACTTGGCACGGGCAACGAGGAAGCCGAATGCGGAGGGAGACAGGAACGGCGAGACGAGGAAACCCATGGTCCAGAAGTTAAGCTTGATTGTACGGTCAGTCCAAGTGGCAGGGGAACATGCCATTTCGGTGCTCACCATCCGTGCTTGTTTGTGGAACGGGAACATATCCGTCACGACGAAAAGTCCCTAGACTTAGAATGAGAGACACGGGTGTGAATTCTTATACTCTGACATACCGTCACTTGTGGACACGTTCTGCATACTTATCAGAACGACAAACATCATCAAGGAACATGAAGCTTACGCGAAGAATGCAGTCAGGCAACGCATACCTGACACAGACAATCAGGGCGATTTTCTGAGCAAGCAGCTAGATCCATCACTCACCGGCGAAGGTAGCGAGGTTAGGCGCGAATGTCACGCCAATCAGGAAACCCGCCGCAATGACCTTACGCAGCCAAGCATGAGCACGAAGTAACCGCATTAAGATTCCAATGCAAGCTCACCTGCGACCAGAACAGAACGGGCAGCCGGCCGTAGCGCCGCATTAGGATAATCGCAAAGACACTTCCCCATCCTATCGCCTCTTACTTAGATTTCAGACGCTCATGCAGCGGCGGAGCGGACACTGACCGAGTAGGAAGATGCTCCAGCTGTAGGTGTGTACGACTGTGAGACGCAGTAACCAAGGTGACGGTAAGCACGCACTTTGAAGTGAGGTTGTCGATGACGCCCGTCATCGTGTTAAATTGCTCCACGAGTGCGAAGATCGCCGCGATGCCTAGCCACGTCCGAGGCCGGTCAGGGTCGACGAAGTGAAAAAACAAAAACAAAAAACATACCGATACCAGAGTCGAAGTCCGGTATAATAGCGGCGAGCGTGATTATGACGAGTGGGATGATCTTCCGCCGTTCGCTCCACTGAGAGGCAGAAAATGCTCCAGTGAGAAGAGACAGTGGAATGTAATGTACGTTCTGCGAGTCCTCTGGATCATCCGTTGGTTGCGGCCACAGAACCTTAGTCCCGTCGCGCGGTAACTTCAACCTGCTCGCGACAGCTTCCCCGAATTCAATCTTTGCTTCCCTATCATGCGCGCGTCAGCATCCAGCGCATACACGCGTGCCATGATACAGCGTGCAAGGGACACGCACTCGGGGTCGACCACGAGAGATCCCGCATTGAGCTCGTGATACATACGCAGGTCGAGCAGTGTTTCTGACACGCCGTCCACCTCGACCTGATCGCGCTCGCGCTTGGCGTCCTCCAGGCGCGCTTCATCTTCCTGCTTCAAGCTGTTCGCAGGTGACTCTTTCGACATTGCGGCAAATCAGGGTCAAGGCTCCCTCGCAGGGGCGTAGACAAGGGGAAAGTGAGAAACACCTGCGGACGGCGGGGACGTCGACCGTCTAATTTATAGCGTGAATAAGGCAGGCGATTTAAATGCTTTCAGGACGCGCGAGTGTAATTCAGAACAAAACTGGGTAGACTGCAGCCGACGCGCCAACGGACGGGCGTCAGGTGGGCCGACCGGCAGCGTCAGCGCGCTCCCATGGCCTCAGATGAGGCAACCTGATCTTCTCGCTGTTCACACTCGCACCCCCCACCGCAATCCAATCCTGCTTCTTGATGATAACTCTACCTCTGGCAAGGATCCAAAGTTTACCAAGATGCTGTGGCGCTCAGGAATAGTCCAAGATCATTGCTCTTCCACGTCGACATTTGCGAACTTGGGAAACGGTTCTAACTATGTGTGCATGATACAGACCTGCTCAATCGACTGCTCCTCACCGTGTCCACCTACACCCACACGCTCCACCCGCA
Organism: Vararia minispora EC-137; assembly: GCA_022160365.1. Taxonomy (NCBI): domain Eukaryota; kingdom Fungi; phylum Basidiomycota; class Agaricomycetes; order Russulales; family Lachnocladiaceae; genus Vararia; species Vararia minispora. The sequence goes on from MU273755.1 coordinate 23,519, forward strand.
TGTTCGGGCAACGCAAGGGACAAGGTAATAGGGGGAAAAGGAGGCAGGGGTGGTGGTCGAGAGCCGGCGAGGTAAGCAGGGCGATTGCTGTTGTTCGGTTCGGGAACAAGTACGCGGGACGCTTGACGGGATCCTCGTTCCTGTGCATCGTATCGTGTGTCTTGCCCGACCTCGCGCGTGGTGATGTGCACACCCAAAGGCTGCTCGTCGAAAACATTGCCGGGTTTCGAGGTGCGCAGGCTTCCTTTTTTCTTGGTCCGTTGAGGTTTACCCGCGCCCAGGCATCCGCCACACGCAGGCTGCTCGTTGAGTCGCTCTCCTCGCTCGGCTACTACACAACCGAGCACCTCCTCACTTCCTTCCAGTTCGGTATCCCCTTGACTCCGCTACTACCTCCTCCCGCGTCTCGCACCGTACCCAGCCACTTCCTGTACCTTCCCCGTCCGACACATCCCTGACTGTGGAGCTGACTGGGTCAACCCGCGGCATGGCACGAGTGAGGAGCAAGCACACATGCCTGTCAACGCACCGAGGGCATTTTTGACGATGGCATCGTGCAGGGGTGTACGCAGTACTTGGGCGTGCGCTGGAAAAGTGGGACTGTTCGGCATCGTAATCCCGTTAGCGCGACGGACTTGCTGCCCCATACGCGGTGTACCTCCCCCTTCAGCGCCGTCGAAGACTTGATGCTTGCGAATAGACGTTTCGGTACGACCGTGTGCAAGTGAGCGCGCTGCCGGTCGTCCTGGCTCCGATCCTCAAATGACATGAGAGATTTGAAATGCACAGGCCGAGCATCCAGGTGGAGAAAGTGGGTGGGCATGGGACAGTTGTTTGCATGGAGAGATAGATAGACGAGATATGTTTTTACACGTTGGTTCAGAGACAGCGACAGGGACATTTCCAGAGATGAAGGAAGCCTCGCTGAGAGGACGAGTCCTCGTAGGTGCCGAACGACCGAATCGGACGCGTGCCCTAGGCGCCGAACTTTCCCTATAAAGTGAAAAACCACTGTGTGCAACAATGCAAGTCTTCCTAGTACACGAACATACGGCGTGCCTCATACATATCGCCGACAACGTCCGTCATTCTACAAAAAGCAGAATAGACGTATAATGAGCCGGAAGAAGGACGCACTGCGCGCGTCGCGCGCACTGCCATCTGCCACTGGGGAAGGGGAAGGGGAGACGACGTGGCACTGGGGAGGGGCTGCGCTCCTAACTGCGGTGCTGGCGGCAGGAGATGCACTACTTGCCATCCTGGTGCCAGGCGATGGCGCCGGCGCCACCACATGTTCTACGGACGCGGCCGTATCGTTAGTACTGACGATTGAGACGGTCGAGGGTGGGGGATGGATGTTTGATGGAGGCAGCTGGCCACCGATGGCACCGATCGGCGCGCTGCTCGCTTGCTCGATGGTGGGCACTAGTCTATCTATGCGCGCCCCGGCCTTTCTCTGCGGGCGATCGCTGTTAGCAGGGTTGAATGCGAGAGGGGGGGAGCACGTACGATTAGACCCTGCGTCTGCGCGGGTTTCGAGGGTTTCTCGCGAGGCCGTGGGTTGCTTGCAACCTAGTTCTGAGTTAGTAGGTGTAGACGATAATTTCAACGGCACTTACTGGTCTGAAAGGACGGCCCATGGCAAATGGTACAGTGCGCGAGGATGCTAGGACGACGATCCTCGACGGGCGCGTATACACACGAGGTTGCAAATCCAAAAATGGACATGCATCTCCCGCGCTCCCACAAACACGCCTGCATGTAGCAGGTGCGTGCTACCGCTTGGCTTGTCGCTTTGGTCGGTCGCCTGCGCCCAGGCCTCCAAAAACCGGGCGGAACTGATAGAAGGACGGCGGCGTGACGACGTGCGGCGTCGCCGACTGCACAGACGTCGTACGCGGAAAGCGACAAGAAAAAAGGGCGGACCTGGTAAAAAGGCAGCGGCAATACGACGTGCGGCGTCGCTAGCTGCACAGATGTCGTATGCGGGAGGCGACGAGCAGTTCACGAAAGAAAATCCGTCAGCACGCGCCGGCGTCGCGCGTTTGATCTGCACGTTGACAGAGGATCAGGTACGGCGATGACGGGTATCGAGGAATAGTAGAAACTTTACAGCTTACCAAGGAAGACGAGCAATCAGCGAAATTGTGCACGGCGGGATTATGCGCTGTTGAGAGCGACGGCGCTGTGATAGGATGATTTTCCAGTCATCTGGGGCGACCGTATGTGCATACGCGCCGCGCACGAACTGCTTCTTGTTAAATGAGGAGTGCTTCAAGGGGTCCGTCGTCAGGTACCAATCTTACACAAAAAAAACAGCTTCAGGTATAAGGTCCCTTGATGGAAACCGTGTGCAGCTTGCAGCCGTCGGGTTCCTCCGTACTCTTCTCTTCGCTAAAGGTGACAAACCCACCATATTCTAGATCGTATTTTGTCTCGTCCAAGCAAGTAACGACACCATCTTCGGTCCGTATGCGGCAAGTATGCGGAGCTGACCGTGAGTGACGATATATGCACGTTCTCGATAAATACGCACGTTCTATCGGCGTCGAACAAAGAGGTATGAACCTTGATCGTGTGGTTAATGACATTCGGGAAGTTTTTGACGGTACAAGAGAGCGTTTGTTTCTCTGCCGGGTCTTGCGAGGATCCATACAATTCCGTCAGGTAAGGAGCAATTACCTGCACGTTCCCTTGTGTTCCGAGTGTTCCAGAATCAACCAGAGGCTTCTTGCATATTTGGTCCGTGTAGAAGCGTGCTTTGACACTATCAAGGGCATTCATCACACCGCCTATCCTCGCGAAAAAGGCGTACCCATAAATGTCTGTATGTGCAGACGGAAAGCCGGAAAACAGCACACCTACTCTCGGTGTCCGGAACAATGTTGTGCTGCTCGCGGGAACCATCAGCATCGTATGTGCACGATACGAATATCCGTGCGAAGAACCCAGCTCGATACATATCCCAGTCTCCCTCTTGTGTGGGGGCACTCGTCGATCCGTGCGTAGATGTCCGCACCACTTAGCGAACGATGACGTGGCACTGTTGGTTAGAAAAATAATTCAAGAGACGGTCGTTGTACAGCAGCAGAACGTTCTTGTTTGTCTGCAACGGATCCGTCGTGTGACCGAAGCGCGGAGGCAGGTCAATGCTGCGACAGATATAGTAGATGAGTCTAGTCGACGCAACGCGCTCGCCCGGAATAGTTGTCCCATGTATCTTGAGCATATGATAATTCTGACTAGGGTTCAGAGGGAACCACTGAATGACTCGACATGTGAGAGATGACTGGAAGGGGCATGGCCTTGAAGGAGCAATGTCTGTGCCACATTTTAGACAAACTGAATATTATATGAAACTGACTGACACAATCGTCTGCTCACACGTTCAGAAACTGCCCATGAAGAGGATACGCAACAACTTCGCACCGGCACGACTCTGCGTGTCAGAGTACACGGGCTGGGCGTGGGTAGAGTCCATAATCACCAGCATCCGAGTGCGAATCCAGACCATGAGTGTCATCGGCTGCGTCGTCCAGATGAAGGCCAAGCTGAGTCACACGTTGAGTAACAAAGAGGTCGTTCTTAGCATCACAGCCCTCGACAAGCCCGTGCCGAACAAGTCTGGGGCCGAAGACGGTACATCGGAGGGCCGGGAGGTAGACGGTCCAGGAGACAGAATAAGGTGTCGAACCATGTCACCATCTCGGCTATATGACCGACCACACCTTCCACAGCGAAAATGTCATTCGAATTGTCTGTGCAGAAAACGAGTCAGCGATGGCACACTTGAGCAATGATAAGACAAAGTCAGGAGGATTCTTCTCTACAGAATGTGCGAAACCGGACTTGAACAGCGCAGTTGTTTACTATGCTACCATCGTACAGCTGCTTATCATGAACGACCGAACGCATGAGGGCGCGTAGCGTACAGCATGGGAAGATCGCGCACCAAGCGTGAGTTACGACCATGCCTTGAACGAAGGACAAGACGAAACTTCTCCAGTTGGCGAATAACATCAGTCGTGCAAGAATCGGGACTTAATCCTACGTGCAGGGAGTCAGTCGCATTATCTGTAGGAAGCGAGATAAATACGTGCGAGGCAGAACGGTCTCGTTTTCTGCGCGTGTCCTATCGAGACATGCAGGCGGGGTTGGACTTAGTGAGAAGGACGCTGGAGGCGATGAAAGGCAGGTTGATAACAGAGCATATGATCTTTAAGAAAGAACAATAGTACAAACAAAATAAGGAAAACGGACGTAGACAGAAACAGATCAGAAGGCATCAGCGCCATCCGCCGTAGATGGCGCAATGCTACCATCTTCCTTGATGGTAAAGTAGATCCCTGAAGAAGACAGTCAGACCATGAAGACAAGTAGAAAAGGTTACGCACCCTCGTTGCATCCAACGGTGCCGCCCGTCACCTCCTTTGGTACATCCGCCGGCTTCCTGCTTCCCTCATCGCCAGAAACGGTGGCTGACGCGCGCGTAAAGATACGTCGTGAAAGGAGGGGAGACCACATACCAATGTTCGCCTGCTGCCCGGCCTTTGACTCGGCCTGTGCATCGGGAGATCCCTTCGCTGCTTCAACAGTACTCCCTCCACTTGTGCCGTACGACATGTTGAGATTGATGTTGGGTGGAGGGTCCATGTAGACGCCAAAGTGTCGAGGGTTGACTGATATAAATTAGTAATTGCTACAGCTGCGTGCGCGCGAGAGGATCACACACCTTTGACCGTCAAGTCGCCGAATTCCGCAGAGCAGGCTTGTTCGTTCGGGTTCTCCATGGTGCTGGAAGAGAGGTTCGTACCAGAAAAGAACCGCGTGATTGAAGATCGACGTGTGGGGGAGATACGGAAGTATGGGCTTGTGCGAGCTGTGGACTGGGCGCGGCGCGTCGGAGCACGACTTCATCGGTATGCGTTCACCTTGGGTCCCGTTGTCGCACGCCACGGTCAGCATAGGCGCACACGCCCCGCGCCTGCAGAATCCGCGTCCACTGCTGCATACATCGCATGGGTTGTTAGCTAACGAAGCTAGGGACAGGCTAGACGGTAACGCTTATTTTCTTCAAGAGCTGGATTGATTCGAACATTATACGTGGTCGGGCCTGGCACGCAGCCATCCCCCGCGGCGGCGACATGTCCTGCACACCTGACTGGCCGCACGGAGCAGGACGCATGTCGCTCACTAGCGGATCAGTCACGACGCTGTGTCTCTTCAGTCCTCGTGCTGGTTCAACATCATATTGACGTCTATGATGCTTCGATGCACACATTCCTTCGCCGCGCGCACGTGAGGGGAGGACAATTTTGGCCTGGTGAAGGTCTTCAATAACGATCGCCTCGACCCCCGCCTTGGCTCGGAAGACGTCGCCAGCCTTGAGCGCCCGCGCATCAAGGATAATGAGAACGTCTGCAACGTCTCCGAAAATCCACTTAATCGTGTTGTTTTTCGTGGTCTTCCGTCTAGCTATGATTAGACTATGCAGGATGTGAATGCCCTGTGGGCCCTGGTCGAAGATAGCCTCTAGTAGAAGACGGTCTCCACATCCTATGCTTGTCAAAGAACGTTCCCTAAGCGAGTGGAAGCATAAGCAGGCGATTCGCCTCGCAGGGGCAGACGAAACATATCCTTTTGAAACAGACTTCGAACGAGGGAAAAGGGCGGGAATGAATGGGGCCGACTCCTGAACGGGACGCTGAGCGATGAAAAGGCAGTACGGCTTGTTCCCCGATGCAAGGAGCTGCTCCATTACGAGCGGGCACTGCTTGAAGAACGAACCGATGGTCTTGTCCCGCGATGAGGGAGATGCCGATGCTAGAAGATTGTCAGACGGGCGGGAAGAGGGCGATACAGGAACTTACAATGGTTAGACATGGCCCAAGACGAACCGCCTTGCGAACCTTGCGGGCCTTGGGGGCCTTGGGGAGATCGGACTGGAAGTTCGAGAGCCAGGGATATGAGATCCGCGACAGGAGGAGCAACACAGGTTGCCGGTGCTCATAAGCCCGCTTACAAGCGCTGACCTATTATAAGCGCGTTCCCGGTTTTGCGACAGAGAGCACTTGTACTGCAATCAGGCAGAAACTCAGGCTGAGCGCAGCGGATGCCTGCTGGGCCCACTTTATATGACTTCAATGATATGCTCTGTATGACATCAGGCGACGCAATATAAATGCGACTGATGAGCCCAAGGAGAGCAGCAGCCTGTTATCATAATGAATGATCTTAAGCTGAACTCACTGCTCCCATTCTGAGCAAATTATGAGACATCGAGACATCTAGATATCGCGATGTCGTGGATATCACGATGTCCAGGTGTCTAGACAGACAGCATGGTGTGTCCGGTACACGTGTCCAGACGTCTCGCAACTTACTCGTACAGGTGTTCTGGCCTCCTGATGCGCACCTTCCTCGGACCGTTCCTGCCATCGTGTGGGTGTTGTGTCAGTGAGCTCCCTCTTCCCAGTGGCGCACAGGAGCCGATGTCGTCGCAGTGACCGTGTATAATTTGCTAGAGCCAGGGTAGCCCCATAATACGACTGTTTGCTTCGCCGTCGATGTATCTGCGTGCCGCCGGGCACTCCGTATCGTGTCCATCCGTACTCCCATCACCTTCCGGTCAATGACGACGATCATCAGTGTCTTCGAAAGACAAATACACCGGGGCCACGTCTATTCGGCCTCTGAGCTGGAACGCGTAATCTCGATCCAGCCGAGACGTAACTACACCAGACTTCATGCCTTCAGGACATCTCCCTTAACGCTCTCAATATGTCCATGTTGCTCTCTTCTTATTGTACTTGTACGCGCATTGGCACCTTCCACTGCCTGCCTTCGTCTTGCTCGCGCGGACCACTCTGCGTGTTCTAACAATGCCAGTCTTCTTCCTAGTACATGAAAATATGTGCGTCATATCGGGGACCACGCCTACTATTCTACAGAAAACAGAACAAACGTGTGACGAGCCGAAAGAAAGACGGATTGCGCACTTCGTGCACGCTGCCATCTGTCGCTGGAGAAGGGGAGGCGGCGTTGCAATGGGGAGGGGCAGCGCTCCCAGCTGCAGTGTTGGTGGCAGGAGATGCACTACTAGGCATCCCGCCGCTGGGCGATGGCGCTGGCGTCACCACATAGTGTACGGATGCGGGCGTATCGGTGGCGCCGACGACTGGGGCGATCGGGGGCGGGGGTTGGACATTCGATGCAGGCAGCTGGCCACCGATCGCACCGATCGACGCGCTGCCCGCTTGTTCCACAGTGACTGCTGGCCTGTCTACGCGCGCCCCGGCCTTTTTCTGCGGGCGATCGTTGTTAGTAGGACTGAGTGCGAGCGGGGTGGTGCACGCACCGTTAGGCCCCGCCTCTGCACCGCTTTCGAGGGTTTCTCGCGAGGCCGTGGGTTGCTTGCAACCTAGTGCAGAGTTAGTATACGTAGATGATAAATCTGAACGGTACTTACTGGTCTGAAAGGACGACCCATGGCGAACGGCACAGCGCACGAGGATGCTAGGACGACATCCTCGACGAGTGCGTATACACACGAGGCCGAGAGTTGCAATCCCAAAATGGGAATGCATCTCCCGCGCTCCAACAAGTGCGTACCACCGCTTGGCAAGTCGCTTTGGTTGGTCGCCTGCGCCCAAGGCCTGCAAAAAAAGGGCGGAACTGGTAGGCGACATGACGACCTGCGGCGTTGTCAACTGCGCAGATGTTGTACCAGGGGCCCAGGAAATGACGGAGAGGAGAGAGAAAGAGCCGGTAGTATGCACTGGCGCCGAAGTAAAGAGTGAGAGCGGTGCTGGAGAAGATCCAAAGGTTGCTGAAGACAAAGGAAAGGACAGGGGGCCGCCATGGTGACGAGGCGGGAACCACGAGCACTCGGGCGGGTTGTTGGCAACGCGGTTATGTATTAACAGAAGCGAAAGCCCGTCTCACGATTTACGGAGTGGATTGTTGTCTCAGAAATCGATTACACAATACTTCCGGCTGACACAAGAAAGTCCACATGGGACGATGAGATGCAACCTACGCTGCAGACAGATATCTCCAAGCTGTGGACGGGCGGCGACGGCGACGGCGGTGTCGGGGCTGGACGGGACGGAGGGGGCGTCGACAGGGAGGCGGTATAGGAAGGAGACAACCTTCTTGGAAGCGGCTGTGATGTCGTGGCCGGTCTACTGGACAAAAGGACGAGTTATGAGGGAGGGAAATTGAGAAGACATGTCAGTGCGGAAAAGACCTTGATGAGACACTCATGACAATCGTTGTTATCATCGAGGATGTAGTGGAACGACAGGAAGGGGCGCTGAATAGACATGAACAGTGGCGGTATTGGATGGCCGAGCGGGGAAGTTAGTTGAGGACAGGCACGTGGCCAGGATGGGGTTAATTCCAACAGGGCGGCAACATGCCCGGCGACCAGTTGAGCTCACGTAAAAGAATGTGTTAGCACACGCCAGCGTCGTGCGTTTGACCACCACGTCGATAGAGGGTCGAACATAGCGATGACAGGTGTTGAGTAATAGAAGAATTGCAGCTCATCAAGGGAGACGAGCTCGGCGGAATTGTGAACGGCGGAATTGTACACTGTTGAGGCTGATCAAGTGACAGTGCTGCGACAATATAATTTTCCAGTCGTCCGGTGCGACCGTGAGTGCATGCGCACCGCGCATATCGTGTGCTTCAAGGGAAGCGTCGTCGGGTACCAATCTTACACAAAAAAATCAGCTCCCGGCTAGGATGAAACAAATCGCAATATACGCTGAGATGAGCCTATTGAGTGGCAATGCTTCGATAGTCGTATCGGCATCAATTGTAATATGTCCTCATAGGACTCCAATCGCATAATGTTATGCTGCTCGCCAGAGCCATCACTATCTCATGCGCACGATACAGATATCTGTGCGATGAACCCAGCTCGATACATGTCCTAGTCTCCCTCTTATGTGGGAGCACTCGTCGGTCCGCGAGTGGATGCCTGCACCACTTAGCGAATAGTAACGTGGCACTGTCGGTTAGAAAATTAATACACGAGACATCCCTTGCACACCTACAAAACATTCTTGTTTGTCCACATTGGATCCTTCGTCCGGCCGAGCCTCGGAAACAGGTCAATGCTGCGACAGACATACTGGGTGTGTATAATCGACGCAACACGCTCGTCCGGAATAGGCGACCAATGTATCTTGAACATACGATAGTTCTGATTAGGATTCGGAGGAAAGGGCTGAAAGACTCAACATATGCGAAGTGGCTGGAAGGGGCTTGGCCTGGAAGGAGCAATGCGTGCGCCACATTTTTAGACAAGCTGAATACTATACACATCTGACCGACGCAATCGTCTGCTCGCATTTTTTAAAACTACTCCATAAAGAGGATGTAGAACAATTTCATACCTGTAACTTCGAGCTGCCCTTCCTCTCCGTTTCGAATAATCACAACGATATCAAGACGCCCTCTTACGGTATGACTCTGCGTGTCAGAGTGCTGGGCGTGGGTGAAGTCCAAGATCACCAGAATCCGAGTGCGAATCCAGACCATGAGCGTCATCGGCTGCGTCGTCCAGATCAAGGTCAAGCTCAGTCACACATTGAGTAACGAAGAGGTCGTTCTTAGCATCACAGCCCTCGACAAGCCCGTGCCGAACAAGTCCGGGGCCGGAGACGGTACATTGGAGGGCCGGGAGGTAGACGGTCCATGAGACAAAATAAGATATTGAACCAGGTCACCATCTCGGCTGAATGACCGACCACACCCTCCTCAGCGAAAAAGGTCATTCGGACTGTCTGCGCAGACAAAGAGTCAGCGATAGCACACTTGAGCAATGATAAGACAAAGCCAGCAGCATTCTGCTCTACAGAATGTGCGAAGCCGGGCTTGAATAGCGCAGTTGTTTACTATGCTATCATCGTACAGCTGCTTATCACGAGCGACCGAACGCATGAGGGCGCGTAGCGCACAGCACAGGAAGATCGCGTACCAAACGCGAGTTACGACCATGCCTTGAACGAGGGACAGGATGTCACTTCCCCAGTTGGCTAATAACGTCAGCAGTGCAAGCACCGGGACTTAATCCTACGTGCAGGAAGTCAGTCGCATTATCTGTAGGAAGCGAGATAGATACGTGCGAGGCAGAACGGTTTCGTTTTCTGTACGCGTCCTATCGAGACATGCAGGCGGGGTTGGACTCAGTGAGAAGGATGCTGGAGGCGATGAAAGGCAGGTTGACAACAGAGCGTATGATCTTTACGAAACAACAGTAGCATAAACAAAATAGGGAGAACGGACGTAGACAGAAACAAATCAAAAGGCATCAGCGCCATCCGCCGTGGATGGCGCAATGCTACCATCTTCCTTGATGGTAAAGTAGATCCCTGAAGAAGACAGTCAGATCATGAAGACAGGAAGGGAAGGCTACGTACCCTCGTCGCATCCAACGTTGCCGCCCGTCGCCTCCTTTGGTACATCCGCCGGTTTCCTGCCTCTCTCATCGCCAGAAACAGTGGCTAATGCGCGCGTAAAGATCCGTCGCGAAAGGAGGGGAGGACACATACCAATGTTTGCCTGCTGCCCAACCTTCGACTCGGCTTGTGCATTGGGAGTTTCCTTCGCTGCTTCGACAGTAGTCCCTCCGCTTGTGCCGTGCGACATGTTGAGGTTGATATTGGGTGGAGGGTCCATGTAAACGCCAAAGCGTCGAGGGTTGACTTATGAGTTAATAATTACTACAGCTGCGTGGGCGCGAGAGGATCACACACCTTTGACCGTCGAGTCGCCAAATTCCGCAGAGCAGGCTTGTTCGTTCGGGCTCTCCATGGTGCTAGAAGAGAGGTTCATACCAGAAAAGAACCGCGTGATTGAAGATCGACGCGTGGGGGAGATACGGAAGTATGGGCTTGTGCGAGTTGTGGACTGGGCACGGCGCGTCGAAGCACGACTTCACTGGTACGCGTTCACCTTGGGTCCCGTTGTCGCATGCCGCGGTCAGCATAGGCGCGCACGCCCCGCGCCTGCAGAACCCGCGTCCACTGCTGCATACATCACATAGGTTGTTAGCTAACGAAGCCAGGGACAGGCTAGATGGTAACGCTTATTTTCTTTACGAGCCGGATTGATTCGAACGTCACACGCGGTCGGGTCTGGCACGCAGCCATCCCCCGCGGCGGCGACATGTCCTGCACACCTGACTGGCCGCACAGAGCAGGACGCATGTCGCTCACTAGCGGATCAGTCACGACGCTGTGTCTCTTCAGTTCTCGTGCTGGTTCAACATTATATTGGCGTCTATGACGCTTCGACGCACACATTCCTTCGCCACGCGCACGTGAGGGGAGGACAGGTTTGGCCTGGTGAAGGTCTTCAATAACGGTCGCCTCGATCTCCGCCTGAGCTCGGAAGACGGAGCCAGCCTTGAGCGCCCGCGCACCAGGGATAACGAGAACGCCGACAATGCCTCCGAAAATCCACTTAATTGTTTCGTTTTTTGTGGTCTCCCGCCTAGCTATGATTAGACTATGCAGGGTGCGAATGCCCTGTGGACCCTAGTCGAAGATAGCCTCTAGTAGAAGACAGTCTTCTCATCCTATGCTTGTCAAAGAACGTTCCCTAAGCGAGTGGAAACATAAGCAGGCGATTCGCCTCGCAGGGGCAGATGAAACGTATCCTTTTGAAAGAGACCTCGAACGAGGGCAAAGGCGGGAATGAACGGGGCCGACTCCTGAACGGGACGCTGGGCGATGCAAAGGCAGTACGGCCTGTCCCCCGATGCAAGGAGCTGCTCCATTGCGAGCGCGCACTACTTGAAGAACGAACCGATGACCTTGTCCCGTGATGAGGGAGATGTCGGTGCTAGAAGATTGTCAGACCGACGGGCGGGAAGAGGGCGATACAGGAGCTTACAATGGCTGGACATGGCCCAAGGCGAACCACCTTGCGCACCTTGCGAGCCTTCTTGGGGAGATCGGACTGGAAGTTCGAGAGCCAGGAATATGGGATCCGCGACAGGGGACAAGTGACAGCAGGCACGGCTCGACAAGGGCATTGGCGCCAATCCATGGTACGAACCCGTGTCGACGCTGATGACGCTCGCAGCGAGCCGATG
>MU273756.1:0-35482 GCA_022160365.1 Vararia minispora EC-137
CGGTCAGCAACGACGACTAACAGGCATCAGTCACAGCCTCGGCATTACTCATCGCCTCGGCGATGACTCACGCTTAGTTGCCACCTTATTGTTCCTCCGCTTACATAACTGTCTCGCGCACGGACCATGTATTAGTATATAAGGACTCCCTGTCTCCCTGTATTTCCCCAGCTCGTCCACTTGTACCCCAAGTGACTCGCAACCCATCACTCTTCTCTCTCCCTCTCTCACCGCGTGCCTCAACTCCTCTTCATCGCTACTAAGTCCGTGCAGCCCGGGGGCTATCGCTCGCTAAGTCCTGACACCTGGCTCGTGACACGCCCTGTATAGTACATATACTGGTCTGCTCTGGCATGTCAAATAAAGGCAATGAGGATATTTATGCAGCGTCTGAGGGAGATCTATGCAGCCAAGGGTCATGAAGAGTGGTCTAAGCATCAGATATATGTACTGGAAGACATAGCTAACATGTTGACACAAGGAGCTGAGTGCATACTCAAATGTAGTCTCCCTGGTGGAGTGGTATTTACGGCTGTCCTTTGTAATATTGTAGGTGGTTTAAAAAAAACGAAGTCAATAGGTCCGTGGGTTCGAATCCTGATCGTGATTATAAGTAATTGTGTGGACTGTAAGCTGATAGGGATCAGTTGTAAGCTGGTTCTGTTTTTACGTATATCCCTACTAACTGCTTGCAAGCGACGTCACCTCTCGTAATCCTATCATAATCAATCCTTATAATAGCCCCTTACGATAGGCCCTTTGATGCTTACGAGCGTTATAAGCCACCGGGCTTAATTATGGCGATTATGGTGCTTATAAGCGCTTATAAGCGCGTTCCCAGTTTTGCGACACTGCTATGGGGTGACCCTTCTGATTTGAACATTCAGCACCTATGAAGGGCTGCTCCTAAGTGTGGGGTGGCCTCGTGGGACAACACAGAGAGTAAACCCAAGATGAAGACTATTTAACCCCCCTGGAAGCTCGTGGGAAATCGCACCTAGACGACGCGCAAGCGGGGCCACGCGTCTACAGCTCATGCGACGCGTGCGCAAGTTTCCTTACAGTTACTTCCGCGTTCTTGTCGCCGTCTACCATGGACCACTTTCCTACCAATTGGGGCCGTCCCGTAAGTCATTCTTAAGCAAGCAATCTTTGCCTTGACTACACGCCACTCGATAGAGGAACGACGCCTTTGATGCATACAACACCTATCCATTTCATGTTCGCCCTGATAATGGGCCGAGGGATGCTTTCGCGGACAACGTTCAAAGGACGCAGTTAGCTTCCTCTTAACTAAATCTAACTTCACCTACTGAGTTTTAACATAGGCAGCCGATCGTGACCGGGACGAGTGTCCTCGCCTTAAAGTATAAAGACGGGATTATGATGGCGGCGGATTGTCTGGGTATGTGACAGCCCCCCTACAACCCCATGCCCTCTGATACGTAGTGTCAGCTTCATACGGCTCTCTTGCTCGGTTTAAGGACATCCAGCGTCTACATGAAGTCGGGAAGTTCACCGTCATTGGCGCCAGCGGCGACATGTCCGACTACCAATACCTCCAGACGACCCTCGATGAACTCCTGATCTCTGAAGAAATCACTGCCGCTGACGGCCATTCTCTCGGCCCCGTTGAGATACACGAGTATCTCTCGCGATTAATGTACGGTCGCCGATCTCGGCTGAACCCACTTTGGAATTCCATTCTTGTAGGTGGCGTGAAGGACGGGAAATCGTGCGTGGTGTCTGTACATCTTTCGCCTATCCCTGACATAGTATAAGCTTCCTTGCGTACGTCGACCTCCTAGGTACAACCTACTCGTCGTCCACTCTTGCTACTGGCTATGGAGCATACATCGCACAACCTCTTCTCCGGAAGGCTGTCGAAGGACGGGAGATGGACATTGATGAGAATGAAGCCCGTAAGATTATGACAGACTGTCTCCGCGTGCTCTTCTACCGCGACGCTCGCAGTTTGAACAAAGTTCGCTGTCCATCTCCCTTCTCTCACGTTGGCATACTTACCTTAGGACTACAGTATCAAATCGCGACTGTTACGGATTCTGGGGTGGCTATCTCGCCGTCCATGGAACTCGGGACGCAATGGGGCTTTGCTGAGGGCATTCGGGGCTATGGCGCGCAAACGCAATAAACGACAGAGGATCTCTCGATCATCACTGTACGATATGAGCTAGACCAGCGTCGAGTTGAGCCGGACCATTCATCAACAACGCCGTCATTTTACTACTTGTCGTACAAGCCAACGCGGGCCACTCAGGCTGCTTCCAGCTGTCACCAGCAGCTCTCTGTAGCATCCTCCGACAGCCATGATTGCTGTGCATGGACCGCCTAGTACTGTGGACGGCAAACCGGCTTAGGACAGATGTTCTCGCCATGTGAGATCAACGCGAAAGGTTAGAGCTGGGCTCAGTCTGTTGGTAGTTGGGGGTAGCGTGTGGCCACCGTGACGCGGGCGCAGTTAGGCGCGGTTACGTGACCTGCAGAACGCGCACGCGGCTAACTACTTTGCGTTTGTCGACCCGCGCGAGACATGCAGTACGGACCGAACGATACGGGTGTAAGCGGGCGGGATGCGATGCGCCAGCTTTTCACATTGGAAAGGGGTGAGTGAGGGGCAAGACGTTGAGCGATGAGCGAGCGATATCATATGCACCGCCCGCTTGAGTACGTACCACAGGTAGTGCGGCGGAAGTGAACTGTTTTGGGGAACCTCGACCCGAAGCTCGATGCATCGCTTGGTTGCTATCCACGGACCACGATGGTCCTCACTGTAAAACGTTCGTCAGGGGTAACATCGAGTTTTTGTGGACTATGCCGATGCTCTCAGATTGAGGAATCCATCGCCGAAGATCGGTCCCATAAAATTCAAAAGTCTCAAGCATTCAGTCGAAGGAATACAGTAAAATAGACTTGCGACCCATTTTGCCCATGACTTCCATGGCTTACTCTAATCGGGCTGGTCTGATCGAGGGACGGCGCGTGGGTGGGATGGGTGGCGAGCCCAAGTCGCGACAGGATGTTGCTTGCAACGGCGGTTGCTAGACCGGAACGGCGGTCCGAAGAGCCGCCTGCTGGACTGCGCGCAGTCAATGGTCGGGGAGGAGGACAGGAGGACTACGGTACATGACGGTCGTGACTCCGTAGGGGCGCGTGGTGACCGAGAGACGGAGAGGGAGAAAGAGAACTTTGCCGAAGCATGTATTCTAGCTAGGCAGAATAGAGGGGGACGAGTCGAGGGGAGACACGGGAGAATGGGAGACATAGGAATTAATAGGGCGGACAGGGCGGAAAAGCAGAGAAAACGAGAGAGGAGGGCGCGCGGGCCGCTGGCGAGGGAGCAGACGGCGCGCGAGGGCATCGTGAAGCCTCGCCCTCGACGCACTTATATACCCGTCGCCGGAGGACAAAGGCGCGACGTCCGTGGCCCTTCAGCGGCGACGGCTACATGCGACGCGGGACTGCGCTGCTGGTACTGGAGTCCTGTCCAAGGCGGCGGTGACCCGGCGGGGCACACGCTGGTGGCGCCACGTTGCGGAGGGCGGCTTGCGGCGGCGGAGGGGTTCGCGCGCGGCGCGGTGTCGGGAGAGAAAGCCGTGGCGCGACCTGATGGATCGGCGGCCAGCTCGCAAACTCCCCGGGCCGGTCTTTGGGTCAGCAAGTACCACGAGATCCGCACACAGGCCCGACGCGCAAGCTTCGTCCGATGTTCCGGGGGCCAAGAGTTCTTTCATTCCAGCTGGCATGCCGTAGGATCTCCTCCGCATTCATACCTATTCCTCTGGCTTGACTTAGGTCATGGTTTCCAACTTGAATATCATATTCAATCCTGAGATTCCTCGCCCTGCTGAAACCGCTGTCATATGCACTCGGTTTAGAGGTATACTCTGGTAGATACCTCTTGGAGAGCCAGTATTTGGCACGTCATGTGGCCTCGCATTAGCCAAGGGCTGTGTCCTCGTGCGTGATCTGAAGCTTGTTCACGTTCACTCTTAGTCGATTCTATAGCATAAAAAGGCCTTTGAAGACAGCCCGTCTGCTCTCCCTGCCACCGCTTCACGATGCGACTTGTTAATGGACTTCTTCAGCTTGAGACCCTTTTCCTTCCCTCCTACCTAGCCAGTCTGAGCTTCTTTCCTCACAATCCAACTCCTTTCGTCAAGGTGCAGGACAACATCTGTACCGTGATTCCCTCTGGTGGTGATGATTCGTCGGCCATCATCGCCGCGTTCCAATTATGCAGCCGGGACGCGACTGTTGTATTTTCGAACGCGACCTATCATATCGAGAAGGTCATGTCTACGCACGGACTGAGGAATGTCACGGTCGATGTTCATGGCACGCTCCTCGTGCGTTCTCTTACCTGCCGGGCATGAGACGAAAACTGACGAGACCCAGTGGGGTACGGATACGGATTACTGGATTAAAAACAGCCTACCGTTAGGCTATCAGAATCAGACTCTCGCTTGGGATTTCGGTGGGGATGATGTCAGTTGGTACGGGCATGGTTACGGGACGTTTGACATGAACGGCCAAATCTGGTGAGTGTGTGAGCTTCTTTGGAGGCCCCTGTCCAGAATGTAGTAGGTATGATCTCGCCAATGGGACGAGCAACATGTACGGACGGCCCATTAACCTCGTCATCCGAAATTCTACCAATTTCTACATGTCTGGGATGCGTTTTGTTCAGAGCGCTTTCTGGACTCTCACGACGCACACCTGCCAACACGTCATGTTCGAGGACATCTATATAAACAGTACATCCACCAGTGGCGTGAGTATCCGCATTATACATTGATACTCATGGTCATGGATTCACGAAGAATTAGGCTCCTACTCAAAACACTGATGGCATCGACACTTTCTACACCAATAACGCGACTTTCCGACGCTGGTCAGTTACAAATGGCGACGACTCGATCTCTCCCAAAGCGAACTCGTCGAACTTGCTTATTCAAGACTCTCAATTCTACGGTTCCGATTCGATTGCCATCGGATCTATCGCCCAGTACCCCGGTGTCTTTGAATTCGTAGAGAATGTAACTGCAGAGCGTATCTACTGCGAACGCTGTAAGTATCCCGCTTATATTAAGACATGGACCGGCGTTCAGCAAGGATATCCGCCCAATGGTGGGGGTGGCGGTCTCGGGTACGCGAGGAACATGGGTACGATGTATGTTAAAAGCTTAAAAATGCGCTTATTGATTGCTTCGCCAGTTTTCCGAGACTTTGTCGTGTCAGACCTAACGGTTGCTGGCGCGTACATCACACAATGCAATTCATACATCGGGGCTACGGCACAATGCGATAGCAGCACGTTCACGATTTCGAACATAACCTGGTCAAACATTACTGGCACGGTTGCTAATAGCACTCTGGCCTATATCCAATGCAGTGGCTCGGCACCGTGCGAAGACATACGCCTCTTAGACTTCGACATCAAAACAACGGGGGGCCCTTTCGTCAACTGCTCGAATGTCGAGCTGCTTGGCGTTTCTTGTAATGAGCCCGCTCCCTGAAGCATGAATCACGTTCCACATCATTACAGCACACTCTTCCCGTCTTTACTACTAAGTATTCAGTGCCTTCGTAGCCAGTCACCGTCAGTGGATGCGCAAAAAGTAGGTTGGGTTACGCAGATGAGAATTTCGTCTACTTCACATGCGCGTGTCTCTTACGTAAGGTCGACGGTCACGTGCGTTTACGCTTGACCGTGAAAGATTTCCGAGAGTGATTCCTTCTTCCACTCCACCGGCTTGCAGCCTTCCTTCCTCGGTCTACCGCAGCAGATCGCCCCGCAGAGGACCGTTGGATCGCCGGCACAAGCGGGTGAAGTGGAACGATCAGTTTTGCGGCAAGAAATATTCGTGCTTTCGCTATGTCTCACGAGTCAGCTCCCGTGAAAACTGTCCCTGCGCGTCCGGTGTCCATCTCGCGTTCCGCAAGTTACTCGACGAACGCCTTTCCTGCGCCACCTGTAACTCCTCCATCTTTGCAGGCAACCGAAAACAATGAGTCTGTGAGTGCCGTCTTGGAACTTATGGACGGTACGGCGTACCGCGGCATCAGCTTTGGCGCGGAGGCGAAGAGCACAGCGGGTGAATGCGTCTTCCAGACAGGTGTGTGTGGAATCATTGAGCACGGATACTCGTCCGACCAGTGATAGGCATGGTTGGGTACTCCGAATCCCTCACCGATCCTTCCTACGAAGGCCAGATCCTCATTCTCACCTATCCTCTCATCGGGAACTATGGTGTGCCCGAGCGGCCCCAAGACCTACTTAAACTCCCCGAGGATTTTGAGTCCTCCAGAATCCATGTATCGGCTCTAGTCGTCGGTTACTACTCTGAGGAATATTCCCATTTTCTTGCTCATTCTTCCCTCGGCTCCTGGCTTAAGGAGAGTGGCATTCCTGCGATCTACGGTGTCGACACACGTGCACTCACAAAACGTATACGTGAGAAAGGCTCCATGCTTGGTAGAATTCTGTTCAAGAAGCCAGATGCGCCCGCCGGCCGCGCACGTCTTTTTGTTCCCCTTTCCCAACCGGCGTCACGGGCGCCGTCGCCTACCGATGGATCGAATTGGCGCGAGGACTATCTCGACGTTCCCTTCAAAGATCCCAACACTCTAAACCTTGTCGCCTGTGTCTCCATCAGGCAAGCACGCGTGTACTCTCCCGCAACTCCCGCACTTCACCCGTCAGGGCGTCCGCTCCGTGTCATCGCGGTCGACGTTGGGATGAAGTACAACCAAATCAGGTGCCTAATCAAGCGCGGAGTAGAGGTCAAAATTGTCCCTTGGGACTATGATTTTAATGCTTCGGAGGAAGAGCCTTTCGATGGACTCTTCTTGTCTAACGGTCCTGGTGACCCGACGACAGTCACCACGACGGTCGAACACATCAAACGCGCAATGGTGAAAGTCGATCGCCCTATCTTCGGGATTTGCCTCGGTCATCAGCTCTTGGCCCTTGCTGCCGGCGCACGGACGTCTAAAATGAAGTACGGAAATCGTGGGCACAACATTCCGTGTACAGACTCTATGAGTGGCCGCTGCTACATCACCAGCCAAAATCATGGTTTCCAGGTCGATAGCGCCACCCTTCCTATCGGCTGGAGGGAGCTCTTTAGGAACGCCAACGACGGCAGTAACGAAGGCATCTATTGCGAAGACAAGCCATTTTTCTCCGTTCAATTTCACCCCGAGTCGACACCCGGCCCACGTGACACCGAGTTCCTCTTCGATGTCTTCATTAAGAATATTGTCGATTGCGCTTCGACCGGCATGCCTCGTCCCATCATCATGCCCGGCGGTCTCAAAGAGGACAACATGGCCAGCATGCCCCGCATACGGGTCCAGAAGGTTCTCATCCTTGGTTCAGGCGGTCTCTCCATCGGTCAAGCTGGCGAGTTCGACTATTCCGGATCGCAGGCCATCAAGGCGCTCAAAGAAGAAGGCATTTTCACAATCCTCGTCAACCCGAACATAGCTACTATCGCTACGTCCAAGGGTCTGGCCGACAAAGTTTATTTCCTTCCCGTTACTCCCGAGTTTGTGCGTAAGATCATCGAGTACGAGAGGCCAGACGGGATCTACGTGACCTTTGGTGGCCAAACTGCCCTTAACGTCGGCGTCAAGCTCAAAGATGCGTTCGCGGCTCTCGGTGTCAGAGTGCTCGGTACGCCGATTGAGACGATTATTACCACGGAGGATCGCCATCTCTTCGCCGCCGCTATGGAGGAGATTGGCGAACGGTGCGCTGAGAGCGCGACGGCTACCACCCCGGACGAAGCTGTGACTGCAGCTGCTGAGATCGGCTTTCCTGTCATCGTTCGAGCGGCTTACGCACTCGGCGGACTTGGGTCAGGCTTTGCGCAGAATGAGACCCAGCTCCGCACCTTATGCGAGAAGGCATTTGCAACTAGCCCCCAGGTGCTCGTCGAAAAGAGTATGAAGGGCTGGAAAGAGATTGAATACGAAGTTGTCCGGGACTGCCGTGATAACTGCATCACGGTATGCAACATGGAGGCGAGCGCTTTCTATTCTGTGTTGTATCGCTGTCTTATGTCGACATAGAACTTTGACCCGCTTGGTATTCACACGGGCGACTCTATCGTCGTTGCGCCATCGCAAACTCTCTCCGATGTCGACTATAATATGCTCAGGACGACTGCCATCAATGTCATCCGTCATCTTGGTGTCATCGGCGAGTGTAACATACAGTATGCGCTCAACCCAACGTCGCGTGAGTACTGCATTATTGAGGTCCGTGTACTTTGAATGGCTTTTGAGTGTACCGTTGACCCGCACGGGACAGGTCAATGCTCGTCTCTCTCGCTCTTCTGCACTAGCGTCCAAGGCCACTGGGTACCCTCTCGCCTTCATCGCTGCCAAACTGGGACTGAACATTCCGCTCAACGAGATTAAGAACTCAGTGACTAAGGTGACGTCAGCGTGCTTTGAACCCAGTCTTGACTACTGCGTCGTCAAGATCCCGCGTTGGGACTTGAAGAAGTTCAGTCGCGTCAGTCGTCTTCTCAGCAGCAGTATGAAGTCCGTCGGCGAGGTTATGAGCATCGGTCGCACATTCGAAGAGACCATCCAGAAGGCGATTCGCTCAATAGATGACCAGTTTGCTGGTTTCGCTAAGGTTCTCTCTCCTTTCCGTAGTCCCACGCACCAGTCTGACGCACCTTAGAACGACTTCGTTGAGGATATCGACGAGGAACTCACAAATCCTACCGACAAGCGCATTTTCGCGATCTCGACGGCATTCCATCGCGGCTATTCAGTCGACAAGATCTGGCGCATGACTAACATTGACAAGTGGTTCTTGACGAAGCTGCAGCACATATACAAGATGGAGGTCCGCTTATCGTGAGTGATCTTCAAAACATTCTGTCGCGCGAGTTGCCGACACCCTACCAGGTTAGAGACAATCTCATCGCTGAAGCCAGACTTGCTCCGTCAAGCGAAGCACCTAGGCTTCTCCGACCGCCAGGTTGGCATGTGCGTCGGGTCCAATGAACTCCTCGTCCGCCGCCTTCGAGAGGAGAACGGTATCTTCCCCTTCGCCAAGCAAATAGATACCGTTGCTGCCGAGTTCCCTGCATTTACGAATTATCTCTATACAACGTATAACGCCATCGAACACGACGTATCCTTCGAAGACCGTGGCATTATGGTTCTTGGCTCTGGTGTCTATCGAATCGGGTCTTCGGTCGAGTTCGACTGGTGTGCCGTGCGCGCTATTCGCACCTTACGCGAGCAAGGAATGCCCACGATCATGGTCAACTACAATCCCGAGACCGTCAGTACCGACTACGATGAGGCGGACCGTCTTTACTTTGAGAATATCAGCCTAGAAACTATCCTCGACATTTATGATACTGAACGGTCTCGCGGAGTCATTTTATCGATGGGCGGCCAGACCCCAAACAATATTGCACTTCCTCTCCACCGCCAGAATGTCAAGATCTACGGCACGTCTCCGGAGATGATCGACACCGCGGAAAATCGCTATAAGTTCTCGCGCCTGTTGGACGAAATTGGCGTCGACCAGCCGGAATGGAAAGAGCTCACGAGCTTGTCCGATGCGGAAGCATTTTGTGACAAAGTTGGCTATCCAGTCCTCGTTCGCCCTTCGTACGTACTCTCCGGAGCAGCGATGAACGTCGTCTCTACCAGCGATGATCTCGCGAACTACCTGAACCAAGCCACAGCGGTCTCCCGCGAGCACCCTGTTGTCATTTCGAAATACATTGAGCAAGCGAAGGAGATCGAGATGGATGCAGTTGCGAAGAACGGCAAGATGGTCATGCACTATGTGTCAGAACATGTCGAAAACGCTGGCGTGCACTCAGGCGACGCGACTCTTATTCATCCACCGCAAGACCTTGACCCCGAGACTGTTCACAAAATCGAGGAAGCGACCGCAAAGATTGGGAACGCTCTCAACGTCACGGGGCCATACAACATCCAATTCATCGCCAAAGACAACGCGATCAAGGTTATTGAGTGTAACCTTCGCGCTGCCCGGTCTTTCCCGTTCGTGTCCAAGACGACGGGCATCGACGCCATAGAGATGGCGACGAAAGTCATGCTCGGCCTTCCTATCGAGCCATACCCTGATTCACACATGCCTCAAGACTATGTTGGCGTCAAAGTTCCGCAATTCTCGTTCAGTCGCTTATCCGGTGCGGATCCGGTCCTGGGTGTAGAGATGGCATCTACCGGCGAAGTGGCTTGCTTCGGGCGTGACAAGTACGAGGCGTATTTAAAGGCGCTCATCTCCACGGGTATAGTCCCGCCGAAGAAGAACATTCTCTTCTCTATCGGCGGCTTCAAAGAGAAGCTCGAGCTCCTGCCCTCTGTCCAGAAGCTGCAAGCTGCTGGATATAACATCTTTGCTACATCCGGAACCGCTGACTTCCTGTCGGAACATAACATTCCGTGCAAGGTTGATTGCCTTTTCTACCCTAACGGTCGTGGTGCTTAAATCCTTGCAGTATCTTGAAACGCTCGGCGAATTTGGACGCGATCTGCAGAAGTCGGAATATTCTTTGACCCAGCACCTTGCGAACAACCTCATCGACATGTACATCAACCTCCCCTCGCGCAATCACTACCGTCGTCCCGCCAGCTACGCGAGCAAAGGCTACCGCACACGCCGCATGGCTGTGGACTTTGCCGTTCCTCTCATTACAAATGTCAAGGTTGCAAAGTTACTCGTGGAAGCACTCGTCCGTCGTTTGCCACTGAACGTGTCGCCTGTCGACGCGAAAACCTCGCACGTTATTCACACCTTCCCCGGCTTCGTCAATATCGCTACCTTTGTTCCTGGTCTCACAAGTCCCGGCAGCCCCGACTTTTCTGAGGCAACGAAGGCTGCTGTGAGTGCTGGATTCACGATGACAATGATTATAGCACTCGGCTACGGCAACAAAATCGTTGATCGATCGTCACTTGATCAAGCACGGCTGAACATCGCGAGCAGAGCTTATTGTAGCTACGCACTCAACGTTACGGCTTCCTCCACAAATGTCCAGGCGATAGACGAGGAGCTCCAGTCCGAGGTCAAGGCCCTCTTTATCCCATTTCTCATCGACAATGTTGCGACTCAGGTGTCGGTCGTGGCCTCTCACTTCGCATCCTGGCCAACAGACAAGCCCATCATTACTGATGCGAAGGGCGCCGATCTTGCGTCCGTACTCTTGCTTGCCTCCCTCCACTCCCGTTCTCTCCATATCACCGACGTTCAGAAGGAGGAGGACCTTATGCTCATCAAACTGAGCAAAGCTAAGAAGCTCAGCGTTACTTGCGACGTGGCTGTGTACTCGCTTTTCTACACAAGGGAACAGTTCGGTGTTCAGTCTCTGCCATCTAAGGCCGATCAGGACGCATTGTGGAAGAACCTGGACGTTATCGACGCATTCACTATCAATGGTGCACCCTTCTACGTTGCCATAGAGCAAGGAAAACAAGGTTCTTCTTGGTCCGGTGTACAGGAGGCGTTGCCACTATTGCTCACAGCTGTCGCTGACGGACGCTTGACCACTCGGGACATCCAGGAGCGCCTTCACGATGGTCCGGTGCGCATCTTCGGCTTTCCAGATCAGACACACACACAAGTCGAAGTCATGCTTGAGCGCTCGTCCTCGTTCATTCCCCACGACACCGCCTGGTCCCCTCTGCGCAACGCACCTGTCAAAGGCATTGTTCATCGCGTTGTCGTCCACGGCCAGACTGTCTTTCTTGACGGCCAGACCTTCGCCTCTCGATTCGGCCGCGATCTATCTTCTTCTTCGATTACTCATCTTCATCCTCCAAGCTCCAGCGAAATCATGAAGCTACCGCTTTCCCAGTCACTTTCGGCAAGCGCAGTTTCCGTCTTGTCCACTGCTGCTATGAAACCTTCAGAGAACACTGCAGCCACCAAAGTTAGCGCTGTGCAAGGCCCGCTTACGTCCCAGCCTTCTTTCATGGGCATGCTCCCGCACCATTCATTCTCCGGTCGTCACATTCTTTCCGTAAAACAGTTTTCT
Source organism: Vararia minispora EC-137 (assembly GCA_022160365.1). NCBI lineage: Eukaryota > Fungi > Basidiomycota > Agaricomycetes > Russulales > Lachnocladiaceae > Vararia > Vararia minispora. The sequence goes on from MU273756.1 coordinate 12,066, forward strand.
CAGAAAGATCTCTATGATCTCTTCTCGCTGGCGTCGGAGATGCGGCTGCAGGTGGAGCGACAGGGCGTCCTCGATATTCTCAAAGGCAAAGTGTTATGCTCTGTCTTCTACGAGCCATCAACGCGTACCAGCGCGTCCTTTGACGCTGCAATGAAACGCTGCGGCGGAGAGGTTGTCTCTATTGACGCAGGTCGGAGTTCAGTGCAGAAGGGCGAGTCACTCGCTGATACCATTCGCACGTTGGCTTGTTACGGCGATGGAATCGTGATTCGCCACCCCGATGTCGGCGCTGCTCAGCTCGCCGCACGGCACAGTCCCGTACCCATTCTTAACGCAGGCGATGGCATTGGTGAGCATCCGACGCAGGCACTTCTAGATGTGTACACCATCCGCTCTGAGCTCGGTACCGTCAACGGGCAGACGATAACGCTCCTTGGCGATCTGAAAAACGGCCGCACGGTCCACTCGCTCGTCACTTTGCTCTGCCTTTACAAAGTCCGTCTGAACTTTGTCTCGCCGTCGATGCTCGCCATGCCATCAAACGTCGTCTCCGCAGCCCGGAGAGCCAAGGTGCCCGTTCACCAATGTGAGAGCGTCGAAGATGTCCTCGCAGAGACGGATGTGCTTTATGTCACGCGCATCCAACGAGAACGTTTTGTGAATGACCAAGAGTGGGAGCGCGTCAAGGATGTGTACCGTGTAGATCAGGCTATGCTTGCACGTGCAAAGGAAGAGATGATAGTAATGCACCCTCTCCCCAGGGTCAACGGTAGACGCGGCTATTCTGATCACTTGCTCTGAGTGCTCATACTCTCCTTAGAAATTGATCCAGAGGTTGATTTCGACTCACGACGCGCAGTCTACTTCCGACAAATGCGCTATGGCCTCTACGTAAGTTCTCATAGCCAGTTCACTTGCTTTTGATAACAGGTCCCATAGGTCCGGATGGCTCTGTTGGCTAGCGTGATGATGGGTTGATGAGAACTTCAGTTCTATACTCAAGCATACTGATGTGAAGACGGCACATAACTCCAAAATAAAGGTATATGCATCGAGTTGCACTGTATCTTAAAGTCATTGTGCCTGTACTCAGTACTGTCACTGTGTTAATCAGATTGAAACTCGTTTTTTAGTCCACAAGTCTAACCATAATGACAGGTTGAGCATGGCCGTTGCCTCCTATGTTATACCATGTGCAACCCTCTTCTCAGCCACAAGCCATCTGTCACAACATGTCATCGGCAGCATGTGCTCCGCTGAGCCACCACTGCCGTGGACAGGGCACCCAGCTTGGTGTTATGGCTCAACACCCTTTGGATGCTTCACCCCAGCAGATCAACATGGCAAACATTGACTTACACATATTGGACACCTCACATAAGTCCATTCTTCACCCAAACATGCATCTCTAACAAGTGCACACCTTGCCTAGATGTGATTTAGGGTGACAGTGGCTCAGAGTGCATCTGCAACACGTGGCTCTAAGAGCTGTAAAAGTTGGATGTGCACCAGATAATGCCCACCTTGCACCTGGCCTTGCATTTCCCAGACCCTTTCTACCTCAGACATGGGCTTGAGAAGCTTCACAGACATGTATCTACTGTCAAGGATGTGTCAGTCATGCATATTGCACCAATGGCACAGCCATTAATTGTGCAGTAGGTAGGCAGATGATGTTTTATAAGGGCCTAAAGAACATACATAAGAACTGTAAGTATAAACATGAGACTGTCCACATAGGAGAATGGGTCATAACAGTAGGAGGGTATGGGGTCTAAGGAGCTCATTGTACTTCAGAGCTATATGTTGTTGAGCCTGAGGAAAGGGACTGCCAGGTCTGTGCCCAAGTTTTCAAGTAGCTGCACTAGCCTGTGAGCATCAATGTGCTTCACATTCAATAGACTAGTTGGTACTGTGCCATTGTGCTTGCATAGCTACAATTAAAAGGGCATAATTAACACGTTGAGGATGCATTCTAAAGGAGTGAGGAGGCATCCTGTGCAGATCATGGAAACAGAGATGAAAGCACTCAACAGTGTGTTGCACCTCTCAGATATGTTCTATAGCCTACATAACACATGTTTTAACCTTCACAAAGAGGTCCACCTAAAGGCTATCTGCAACCAAGGAATGTGTCACCAGGTCTTGGGAATATCAAGACAGTAGGTGAGAGGCCTGAGGACATCTGTGATAGTGAATGGCCCCTAACATTTAGTGCCGAGCTTGGCTTTCAGTTGTATTGTCCGAAAACTGCCATACCATAACAGTCTCTGCAAGATGAGATACATGTATTACATGTTCTTCCGATTGAAATTTTCATTCATATGCTCATATAATATCCAAAAGTGAGTAGAGGAGGGAATGATGCAAAAACTGACCGATCGCGCGTGTTGGATGCATGAAAAATACTACTGTTACGTTAGACTGTGAATGTGTGAACTCTAAGATAAAATATCCACAGATCCCTGCATGGCTATGGGGGGAAGAGGGTCTGTGCAATGCGGGCAGTGCCCTCACGGATCTTGCCAAGTATGACTACTAAGAGCATAGTTCCTAGACGCATATTTATTTGCACCATATGCGGTAGGGCGACCACCAGCGCCGTCAAAGAGACTATTGAATTGGCGATCCTGCAGTAGAACGCAAGCCAGACGACAACAGGGGTTCATCTGAGAGGTTCTCGAGAATGTTTGTCTTGAACAAGTGAGGTGAGAAAAGATGACAGTGAGCATAATTTACAACGTGATCGACAAGGCAGACAGCACAGCAGGGCATCAACGGCGGACAGTAGAGTTATGGCATAGGCATCAAAGTCTAGGTTAACCGAGTGTGATTTAGCGATGGTGGCGACGACTGAGAAGGGTGCGGCGCAGAACGGTGGCGGTAATCGGGGGACAGAAGAGGGGAGACGTCGTGAACAGTGGGGTGGGGGGGCCGCACCGCTTGGATGAGTAGATCAGCGCCGGGCCTGCACAGTTTCTGTAAGGTGTGAGACGCGAACATCGAAAGAAACCGACGTACCCAATCTCGTATCGCATGACGTCGTCTAGCAGTAGGTCCTTAGCATGCCTGATGACTGCTTCTTCTGCGCGCAGCGTCCGCAGCTCTTCAGCTAGAAGAGCATGTTGTTCCATTGCATACCGCAACTTGGCTTTCGAAATCAGATATTTGACCATGTCTTTTGAACGGCCCGCTATCTTCCCTGTGACAGGGTCCGTGAGGGCGGAAAGATGGGTCGGCACGCCATCTCTCTCCTCCACACTCTCTTCGTCGCTTTCTTCGTCGGCCATCTGAGCCAGCTCTTCTGCGGGATGTTCGACTTGGAAGGTAGCGAACGTTATAGGCTCAAGAATGTCCCCGTCGGGCTGCTTGCGTTTGCGGGCAAGTGTCCGCGCTGGTGGTGTCGGCTCAAGATTGTGCTGCAGCCGCATGTGCTTCGCAAGGGCGTCGGATCGAGAGAAAGCTTTATCACACTCTATTATGTGCGCGCGTAAGCAAGCGGAGTTTCCATTACACGCAAGAGGTAGATGGCATGTCGCATGGTCGGGGAATGCTCACCAGGTAGTTCACATATAAACGGTTTCTCGCCGGTGTGCGACCGGAGATGAGATATCAGGGCAAAGCGAGATGTCTGAGCAAGTCCTCTACGAATGCACTTAGCCCACTCGCATGTGTAATTGGACCTATTATTTCCGATGTGATCTGGCATAAGCCTCAAAGCTGAGCTTGAGTTAGCATGGAGATAAACGGAACGTACCGTTATGGATATGATCGATGAGCGTCGGAAGGTGGTCAAACACCTTACCACAATTGTCCCACTCGCACGTCGCGACGTCGTCTGGATCACCCTCGTAGTCAACGGGAGTCAACGGTGAGCCAGCGCGGGACACAGGAGTGGTGTTGTACCCCACTTCATTTGCGTCGACCGCGGAAGAGCCTGATGCGGAGACATGGGATTGTGCAGCCGGACCAGGAGACGGGGAAAGACTGTAATTGCTCGGAGGCATAGTTCAGGTCGTTGGCTGTGAAGAAGGACGCCAAGGGACGCGAATCGCAGTTTATCCGTTCTGGCCATGCGCGGCGTGACACGGATGGCTCGTCACGCTCGAAAGCTACTAGTATCAGCTTCCAGAATCCGCCAGCAAGACTGCTGTAGACCCGCAATACTGTGGGGGAAGCATTACTGGTGGACATTCTGTGGTTTGATACCCCAACGATTTCACTAAAGGAAAGAAAATATTATCTTTGGACCTGTAAAGATGCGTACTTGTATAAGTACTTGTACGAGCTCGTGTGATCGTCACATTGCCGTCTTTATTATTATTATTTTTTGAAATCAATACCAACTTATAACGCGCTGTACATACTACATGACGGCGGTCTAGATCCCCGGACTTTGCAACCAGATGGACTATAAGTAAAGGGGGGCAAGGGCGAAACCTACGGTATTGTGGACTAGTGTCCGGATGAGCCGACGGTATCGAAGGAGCCTGACGGTCACATGGCCGTCACCACCGTGACCGTAAAGTTCTGCTCTCACATTCGTAGCTCTCGCATGTCCACTCGAGTGCTCTGATATCGGAGAGAATGCCGCCGAACGGCTTTTCCCGCTCTAGGACTTGGAAATGCAGCTTATTCCAGCCGTATTGACATGCTTAAGCTGCACACCTTCCTCGTGGCGTCGCTGGCCGTCAGACGTCGTCCTCGGGAAAACCTGTTCACCAGACTACACTTCTACGCTGCCAATCAGGAACCCATCGGTCACCTGCCATCAAATGATATGTTCTCCCCGTGGTCTGATGCCTACCTGCGGAGAAACGGCAGGATGAGTCGCGGATGTTACAATCTTCTCGCCAGTGACTATCGGGTGCCTCCCAGTATAAGAGGAGGCGAAACCATGATGCCTACAGCATCGATCATGCGTTCGCCTGTTCAAACTCTCCTAAGCTTCCTTTTCTGTTTCTCGTTCGTCTCCGCTTTGACCTACCGCGGGGCTGACATCTCCTCCCTTGAAGTTGTCGAAGCTGCAGGCGTTCATTACACCGATAGCGGCACAACGAAGGCGTTTGAAGGCATCATCGCTGCTCATGGCGCGAATGCGGCACGTGTCCGTGTCTGGACGTCCGGCACATATAACACGGCGTACGCCATCAGCATGGGGAAGCGCATCAAGGCCGCAGGCATGACTCTCATTGTCGACTTGCACTATAGCGACACATGTTATTTACTTCCCACTTTAAGAGGACTGCATGACTCACAAGCCTGCAGGGGCGGACCCAGGACATCAAGCCATCCCCTCGGGATGGCCCACCACGCTCTCCGGTCTTAATACGCAGATCTATACGTACGACACAATATAGTTGAAGTAGAGCATGCGCCTTAACTCCAGCAAACTAGATATACACAGAGCATCGTCTCTCAGTTCCAAGCTGCGGGTGTCACTATTGACATTCTCCAGGTATGGCTGCGTAACTTTCGCCGCTGCATAATGATGCCGATATATACGCTTAGATCGGCAACGAGATTAACAACGGCTTGCTCTGGCCCGTTGGCAAGATCTCGGTCAACGGTATTAACCCGGTTTCACAACTGCTGCACTCGGCCGTGAACGGCGCACGTTCAGTCGCTTCGCCTAAGATCATGATCCACCTCGCAAACGGCTGGGACTCCTCTGGGCTGCAGTCTTTTTTCAACAACGTGTTTATTCAGGGAGCGTTCGCCAAGACAGACCTCGATATCATTGGCGTGTCGTTTTACCCATTCTATGATACTAGCGCAACACTCTCTGCTTTGAAGAGCTCTCTCACAATGTTGGCAAACACAGTTGGAAAACCAATCATTGTCGCAGAGACAGATTGGCCAGAAGCATGCTCAGGTGTTGCGCTCTCCGAGTCGAGTATTGCCGTATCGGCTACGGGCCAGGCGACTTGGATTTCGGACATCAAGAACGTGCTTTCTGCACTACCAAACGGACTCGGTCAAGGAATCTGTAAGTCAGCATCGTGCTCACATAGGGATGTCTACTTACGGCCTGTACACAGTGTACTGGGAACCTGGCTGGATTGGGAACGCTGCCCTGGGATCAGGCTGTTCGGTAAGTAGTTGCAACTGCTACTCGTCAGATACGGCTCGGTCTCACTATACTATTCAGGATAACCTACTCGTCTCTTCAAACGGGGCCACAAGGACATCGATTGGCGTTTTCCAGAACATGTGACCCTCAAGTCTTCACTGATAATACTCTATGCTTTGCCCGTTGTTCAACACGGCTGTTAGCTTCTTTTGATAGTTAAGCGAGGTAATAGAAATTGCTGAATGCATATCAGATGTGATGGCCTCTGTCGGTGAGATTACGTAACACTGAAAGCTCGTGTCGCGCGAACCAGAATTGTAACGCGTCTTCCACTATCCTCAAGCTATCGTCGGTGTTTTGCCAAGCTCGCCTTTGACTGTCCTCCGCCTCTGTTCTGATCTGCAGACTTTCACTCTGTGAGAGAACATCCTTAGCTGTCTCGTCGCCTCCTTTGGTTCAACAACACCCAGTTTCATCACATATGAAGGTTATGATGGCCTTCAAATCGACCCCGACTTCTATCCCCGCCGCTCGAAGAAATCAGTTCTCCGTCACGCTGCTTCCCTGGCTGACACCTTTGTGCACATGATGCTCTCATGACACTATATGATCGCTCATTATTGATCATTGCTCGATACAAGATCTACGATCCGCTCGTAGCCACCTTGCGACGCCGTAGGAACGAATTGTCAGGATTTATGACGCAGTCGTCACCACCCGTAAACCGTCAAGATCGGTCGTAGCGGAACTATAGCCGATAATCGGCGAAGCGGACCGGTCATAATTTTCCTGGACTTTTCGTGATGTTTGATGAGGGACCAGCTGTACAACCTTTTGCGACACTGGCACCGGCTGTCGTTGTCACTCGTCATCCTCTTGGTTATCCTGCAGTTACTGGACACCCGGCATTCTAGAGCATTGGACAGCGAGGTGGCAGCATTAACGGTTCTGTGAGCTTATGGTATCAGCTCTAACGGGCAATGAGCTGATAGAACAGATTCTTCGGTTTGTGGAGCGCTTTGCGTGCGTATATTGTGTAGGACATGGTAGGACAAACAATGGGCATGCTCCGTACTGTCGGAGTGATCAGAGGAGAAGGCCTGATAATGTCGTGAAAACGTGCATACCCGCTACCTTATGACAATTCCAGGTCAAGATCCATCACAACAACGTCTGTCCCATTTATCATGAATAGGGATAGCACGCCGTCTCCATGATTCAAGCGATACCGGTCAAATAGAGGTTCCCAGCCACATCCGCTCGCAACCTCCCAAAACACCTCCCAGTCTCGAAAGTGACCTTCAGCTGTGCTTGCCAAGATGCTCAGGGCAGTGGAATTTGGCGCGTTGGAAGGCAGGATTGCGAAAAGGGTGGACCCAACAGCGGCGAGCTTACCGCGCTTGCCAATGGCAGTTGGAGTGCCGGTGATGTTATTGACGCTCGGGAGGTTGAGAGGGAACGCTGTTCGCGTCCAGTAGGAGCGTGTACTGCGCCAATAATGATACCTGAAAGCGAAAGCTTTCAGCAACAGCGCAATGACGAAGTATGATCACGCACCACTGCTCGGTGCCGGTAGTATTTTCTCTGTTAAGTACATGGATACGACCCTGAGCGTCAATTACTTGCGATTCTTGGTTGAGAATGCCGCTAACCCAGCGGTCACCCGAGGAAGAGGGAGCAGCACTAGTCGATTACGTACCCGTACTTTGGAATACTGAATATTGTGATACCGGCGGAGTTCGGAGAAATAGGAATGCCGTCCGGAATGTTCGCAATGGGCTGTCCCCAGGTATTCAGCCATGTTCGTCCAAAGTTTGGACTCAAAGCAAAATCCAGGTCATGATTCTGGAGGATATTAGTACACGCAAGGTGCTGAAGTGTAAGATGAATCGACGTTTTCAGGGCCATTTGGGCCGGTCTGTACAGCTACGTCCTGACCGCTGTCATTCACAAAGTCGCGGTATGTCCTGTAAGGCCATCGGTTAAAATAGCTATAAAACCTAAATGCAAAAGATAAACCAAGTAGTAGCCATATTTCCCTCGTTATCGAAATCCAGACCATTGATGTAGGCGTTGTCTGTGCTCGTTCAGCTGGAGTTAAATGACGTTCTCTAATAATGCCCACTATTTACGCCCAGAAGATACTTCCCAATGAGCGACCATCCTTTCCAGGGAGTGTACTCATATAGCCAATCATCACCGAGGCCAGAACGTCCAATTCTGAGCTCGAATATAAGATCGGCAGCAGGGCTTAGAATGGATGGAGTCGATAAAAAGCGTGGATAGGTCACGGAGCCAAAAACCTCTGTCGCGTTCAGATGTTCTGTTCCCGGAAGGTGATCCTAATATATGAACCGTCGGTGAACAAGATACGAACCCCGCCTGAAGGATGGAATGAAGCCGACCAGGATTTCCCCAAACAAAGATGAGTTCCATGTGATCTCGGCTGGATGAGAAGCGATGCCGTACTCAGAAACGCGATATTTAAGCCGGTTGTCGTGATGATCGAAACTCATGTGTATGGTACCGTCACCAGCTGATATACCGATGGATATACTACGACAAGTCACTCGTTCACGTATTTATTCCCAAAAACGAAGACATACGTGTCATGCCCATCATCCTCTGTTTGGTTGTAGTCTGTAAACGTGACCATTTCCCAATCCAAAGAAGCCCTTGATAGCAATTGTCTCCTGGCTAGCGTTGCGTGACGGATGGATGCGTTTGTAGTATCCACGACCCAGAAGGTAGCGTACTGCCAGCCTACATTTAGGATCAGAAGCCACAACACCAGAAGCGCATAAAGTGTGACGCGCTCTGATATGTTATAAGAGCATCCTGCTGGTAGGATTCCCCGTTAAGATGATTCACTGTCTGCGGATCGAGCCCCAATACTGTGGCGTTCGTAACTCGGACGGCTAGGGCAAGAGCCGCAAACAGAGACAGTAATACGAGCAAAATGCTGGCAAAGCTTGCCATAGTCGCAGGACGAGGCACAAGGAAAAAAGTCAAAGGAGTGAGCATTCCATAGGCAGATAAATACCCCGGTGGACATAGCGTGCAGGCGCCGAAGGAAACCCGGGGTCATTCAGGTGACGATCTGTTCGTGGTGACGGACCGCGGCAAGGCAAAGGAATCAGCAAGGAACAGCGTGCATCAATGTAGGGCATGTGACCTCCCCGGAGTGCCTCAGATTCAGAAGCCTCATGCCGCGGCGATATTTTCAAAACAAATTAAGAGGAAAGAGGGAGCATAACAGATTTCCAGTTGCTAAGATCTAGTACGTAAGGGCCTTCTCGAGCAAACCCTAACCCTAAAACGGGAGGCAGTAGAACGGTCACGCGGTCACGACCAATGTCCCGCCTAATATTGCCCCACAGCGCATCCTTACATGCGCGCGCTAGCCTCTTTCTTATCTCCGTGAGCCTCTCTGTTGTGAACTTTACGATGAAGAAAGGCAACAAAACGACAAAGTTCCCAGTTGTATGTCCGGCCCGAGTCCTCACTTGGACTCGCCTATTCAACTTTGGCCACATCTTTGTAGGCCAGGATAAAGAAGATCATGCAGAAGGATGAAGAGGTGGGCAAAGTTGCACAAGCAACACCGGTCGTAATTTGTGCGCAGCCTTTCTCGCCCCGTGGCTCTTGTCTCATTCGTTCTTCAGCCAAAGCCTTAGAGCTCTTCCTCGCTATGATTGTCGACGAAGCTGGTAAGGTCACCGTATCGCGCAATAGCAAAAAGGTCGAAGCATACCATCTGTCCGTCCCTATTATTTCTTTTCTTCTCCCTCAGATACCATTATCCTCAGGAAACATGCGATCGAAACATGCGAAATGCTTGATTTTCTCAAGGAAATTGTTGTAAATGTTCCTGACCCCTCTGCTGGCGGTACCATAGCCTTGGAGGGCGAGAATGTCCCCAAAAAGCGTGGTCGCAAACGGGGCGCGACTACTACGTCGAATTCTGCGCCAGTAGGTGATGGAGACGATGCCGAGCCAAAGAAGCGGCGTAGACGCAAGAAGGCCAAAGAGGATCAGGTGGTCGGGGATCGCCAACAGGATGAGGACGAGGACGTGGACGAAGGGCCTTCACGACGCACGGAAGAAAACTGGGACGATGATGACGATTGATATTTTTCCAAGTTCTTCGCACATTTACGTTCCTTTCTGTGACTGCATTATTCGCAACAGTTACATAATTTATGCAGAGCCGATAATTCATGACGAGACTGCACTGATAAGACAGACATGCCACGCATTAGACAAGTTCTATGCTACCGTCCGCAAGTAGTGGCTCAATGACTGAGTACGGTGTCAATACGATGAGCCCTTTCCTCATTGTTAAGAAGTTGGAACTACAAGCCAGTGAGATTTTGCGATCCACGACGACTTACGCGCTTACTCTGGGAGGGGCACCGGGGGACAGTCTTCACGAGCATGAACGAATACCGAATGTGATCGGTTAGGCTCGGGAACTAAACCGAAGGCAATGAACATCGCCACTGAAAGAATAGGGGGTCAAACGACGAACTCATAGGCGGGACAAAAGCCGCATCGTCGTCCAGGCCTCTTTGATCCTCCGGAAGGGCTTGCAAAACGGACATATGGAAATATGTTTCGGTCAGTTTTGCAAATCTTCTATGGATCTGAGTGACGCTGGGCCGCATTTAAACGATAAACTGCACCGTTGTGCGTGATTGAGCTCGGTCTGAGATAGCCGTCCTTGCAGCCCGGGAGTATCGACGATCAAGCGAGCATGTTGTTCAATCTCTCGGGACATTGAGCCCCCGTCGAGAGTACAATCAATAGTGTCGTTTACCTTGTGCAGGCGCGTCCGAATGTATGATCGGACAACGAACTTTACGCGTTCAATTTCGGTCTGCGCGAGCATAATGCGAAAGTGCTCGTCTTCTGAGGAACCCGGGTCATTTCGAAGATGTTGAATCGTATCCGACTTGGACCTCACACCCACGATCAGCCATTCACTTCCTGACGCTTACATAGGCCCTGGGAGCGCACCTGTCGACGTATATGATCGAGGAGCACATTAAGAGCTGCTTCGTGGCCTGCCAGTATCTCTGGAGCATAGCGTTCGTTCTGCCATTGACGAATGAGCTGCTGGAGCGGTGTGTCTGTTACGCCCAGGCCGTTGGCAAGGGGGCTAGCGGATTGCAGCAGTGCGTCTTCGCTTTCAAGAAGTGCATGATCACGTTCAGCCATAGGGCTGTTGCGACGAGCTGATATGTGACGACGAGGGGCCACTGAATGATGTCGGGGCAACAATAACAACGTGGAGTGGACAAGCCGACAGTGATAAGAATCTGAAAGGCCGGCCGGACGCCTGGAGCTCTCGCGTGACCTTGTCTCGGCTCGCGATCGGTCCGAGACCCTCACGAGGATTTAGCGCTATCTAGCATTCACGTAGTCACGAACCAAGTATGATAGGAGAGAAGCCAGGGAGTATTAATGAGACTCTTTGTGCCGCAATGCAGAGGCTGCTAGAAGGTCGCGCTTGCAATAGGCATTACTCGTCCTCTAGTCTGGCTGAGCACTCAGGCTCGCCTCAAAATCCTCGGCCCCAATTAAGCAGGCAGTGAAATTGGTTCGGGAGCTTTGCTCCTTGCTTTGCTCAGCGACCCCTTTAGCGGCCCTTTTAGCAACCGCCCCGGGCGCACATACAGTAGGTCAGTCACCTGCTTGGCTCATGGATGACTGGAGTTTGGAGCCATGGACATCGTCGACGTCACTCCCGCCTTGTACATTTAAATCACAGGGTAGAGTAGATGGTAGAACAACTATCACCCGTTTAGTAACATGGGGTATGTTGACCACGAGGTTTGGTTAGCGGCGCACTTGGCCGACAGCAACTTACAGCCTTATTATATCATGCTTAACGGGTGCCGTTGTCGCCCTTAGCGACGGCACCGTCTGCATTGCGGCTGCTGTCGCGGATGTCGTTTTGTGCATCGTCGATGGCAGAACTACTCTCCCATCCCAGTCCCTGAGCACTGACCAGAGGACGTAGCTATTGTCGGGGCCGTGGTAGCGATCTTTGCATGCATTGCCTCTGTCTTATGCCGGCGTTGCTGCTGCTAGTGAGTGGCCGTTGAGTATTCATCGCTCGCTGCCAGCTCTCAACCAGGCTTAGGAGGCCTCCGAGACTTCGCCAGTTTCGGAGGCCACTGAGAGCATTCAGAGTCACTTACTCCATCTCGAGTGCAGCTATATATGATTCGGCATACAACTCTTGTTCTGATCTCAAATTCCTTCTCGGTGAAGTGAGTCATTCTGGACGCTGGAGGGGCAGCAAATACAGCAAGGGATTATCCGTCGAGGCCGTCGTGCAAGTGATAAAAGTGGACAGGGCCAATGCACGCCAACGTATCACGTAGATAGCACCGATATCACACAATATTAAGCATAGCCAGGCGGGAAACGCCTAGATCGCGTCGTTCTCAACCAGGCGGCCACAGACGATGTATTTGCTCGAGAAGTGCTCGAACCACCCGCGCATATTCTCGCTGAAATGATCAGTCAACCTCTGGTGATAAATAAATGACACCAACGCACATCTCTTCAGGGGAAAGATCCTGGAGTTTGTCCAAAGGCTTGTCAACGTCCGTCAGCATCTCTGCTCGTTCCAAGCCGGCGGCCGTGGGAAGAATGGTGTAGGCGGGCGTAAGCGTCTTGCAACCAAGGATTACTAGAGAACGCACCGCGGTCGAACGACTGCTTCGCCATCCCGCGCGAAGCATCGCGTCCTGCAAAATTGCCGTACATGCCCTCTAAGGTTAGGTTCAGGCAGGTGCTCTTTGAAGCCATACGGTGACCCGACACGCACCAGGGCCATAGAAGTTTCGTCCAGCAGTAACATCAAAGACAGTGCCATCGATGGCGAGGAGAATGCGACCTCCATCCTTGCCATTATAGGGCTCAAGAGTCTTAGGTGTAAAGGTTGTAAACAGCAGGGTAGGCGGATGCAACTTGGGCATCCAAGAGTATGCAGACTTAAATTCCGAAGGTGTTTGCTCCGGAATCTGGTTCGGTGGAAAGAAGATGCGCTGAGCTTGGTAGAGTATGTAAACCAAGAGCGCAGTGTTGAGGGGCGTTGATAAGTTGAAAGACATGGTCGTACTAAGAGTCAAACGTTAGGAATTGAGCTTTGGGTACGAAAGCGAGCGATGGCGTTTAGAGGCCTGACCCGACGATGAACGGAGATGATGTCAAGGGGGGTGCCGGAAACATATTCCCACACGTCGGGTAGGGGGTGGTGGGTGTCGCTGGTCGGCCAGATCGGATTTTTTGCACAGGGATTCGGCCATCTTTTGAATTTCACTGTTCTTTTGAACTTTTACTCTGCATTTCCTCCCTAATGCTCCAAGATCTTGTGTAAAATAATGAAGATAGCAGGGCCCTGGTACAATGTATCTATGAATTTCTACAGGAAATAGAAGGATGGCTATTTGATTTGGTTATTTCTTGTGAATAGCTAGCTAGGTAATTGCGAGCAGAATGAGCATTATTGACTAGGGATAACCTCAGTTTATGTGATGTGGTCATGCAATCTGGGGGTCACTGCTGTTCAGTGCTGCTCAGTGCAAAGGATAAAAATATTATCCTTCTTTCTACTAAAACTGGTATGAGAAAGCAAACATATCCCCTGCTTGTACCACAACAACCCTGCCCAAATTTAAGTGGGAAGACCATCCCTGGATCATCCTAGAGAAACCTTGGGCCCGGGAGAGTTGGGGAGAGTTGAACTGACCACAAGCTAGATTGAGTACTGTGCGAGCCCCTACTGCAGCACGCAGACGACATAATATGCTAAAGGTTTCTTTTAGAAATGGTTTCAGGTGTCCAGACACTGTGGTTGTCGTTCATTGGGCAGAAGAGCTGGAGCGTGACAAGGCATTGCACTGTATCACTATCGATACAATGTTGCAGCACGTAATGTAAGCGCCCAGTCTCACACCTAGTGTTAATGCATAGACATATCACAATGCATCCAGTCCGAGTCAGGGCTTGGTCAAGTCCGGTTGTACTATATCCTCACTCTCTATGGCTCATTACTATGCTGAATCTGAATGGAAATGGAAGGGGAAAAGGCAGATACTCAAGCAGAAGAGAATGAGAAGCAAGGTGATACTACAAGTGGTACTAACCACTGCGTTAACCCCTTAAGCACGGTGACTCCAGATCTTTTACTTTTCTCCGTTTTGACCATGTACCCGTACTGTAGACGCCAGATGCATCCTCCGACAACTTCCAATGCTTAGTCTACAGTCCTTTCCTACCCCTATGCGGGCTCCACCGCTAGTACTATGCTCGCCGCTGGAGAGGCTCGAATACCCGTGACACGATAGTAAATTACAAAAAGCGAACGTAACATGATCTGCCTTGACTCATCACATCCAAGCATTTCCTATTCCCGGGATCACCGGTTGGACACCTTTCCAAACATGGCGACACTAACGGCTTCCTCTACATTTCTAACGAAGCCTAGACGGCGGGTATATTAGCCATGAAGTTTATCCATCATGAAGAGATTCGTTAAACGGGGGTTGTAGGTAACCGGGCAGGCGTGAAGGTGCAAGTACGAGACGAGTAACGAAAAGATTGAACGTGGCAAAAGGGGTAATACGAGCGAGCGAACAGGATATCAATATAAGGACGATACCTAGGCAATTTTGACACACTGCACGAGCAAAGCGAGAGGGAAGCCGACAAGGTAATATAGCGATGCGCTTATTCCTCTGCCTCGGGAACAGCCTCCTCCTCGTACTCACCCTCCTCTTCCGCGCTGTCAAGACGGAATCAGATAGTAATTATGGAGCTCAAGCAACAGAACATACGTCGCATCCTGGTACTGCTGGTACTCGGCCACTAAGTCTTGCATATTCGATTCAGCCTCAGTGAACTAAATGTCTGTGAGAACTGGTTATGACGTTATAGGTATGATATAACGAACCTCCATCTCATCCATACCCTCCTGGGTGTACCAATGCAAGAACGCCTTGCGTTTGAACATGGCCGTGAATTGGTCAGATACACGGCGGAAGAGCTCCTGGATGGCTGTCGAGTTGCCGAGGAACGTGACGGCCATCTTGAGACCACGAGGCGGGATGTCGCACTGCGCAGTAAGAACATTGTTCGGAATCCACTCGACGAAGTACGCTGAGTTCTTGTTCTGTACGTTTTGCATCTGCTCTTCAACCTCCTTCATCGAGACCTTGCCGCGGAAGACGGCAGCCACGGTCAAATAGCGACCATGTCTCGGGTCCGAGGCAGCCATCATGTTCTTCGCGTCAAACATCTGTTGTGTAAGCTCAGGGACAGTGACGGCGCGGTACTGTTGGCTACCCCGCGCAGTGAGGGGTGCAAATCCAGTAAGGAAGAAGTGCAGGCGAGGGAACGGCACTAAATGCGACTCGTGAGTAAGTGGTAATTACTATCCAAGAACACACGTACCCATGTTGACGGCAAGCTTGCGTAGATCCGAGTTTAGCTGGCCAGGGAAACGCAAGCAGGTCGTGATACCGGACATGACAATCGAGACCAGGTGGTTGAGGTCGCCATACGTAGGCGTGGCAAGCTTAAGAGTACGGAAATGAATGTCATAGAGTGCTTCGTTGTCAATGCAGAATGTCTCGTCCGAGTTCTCAACGAGCTGGTGGACGGAAAGCGTCGCGTTGTAGGGCTGTAACCGCCGGCATGAGTCTGATGTGCGTACGAACAATACCAGCACGAACCTCGACAACGGTATCAGACACCTTCGGTGACGGCACGACAGAGTACGTGCACATCATGCGATCGGGATATTCCTCGCGAATCTTGGAGATGAGGAGAGTACCCATGCCGGCGCCGGTACCACCGCCAAGCGAGTGGGTGATCTGGAACCCTGTGCTGTGTTAGCGAAAATGAACAGCACGTGACGCTGGCGACTAGAGCAACTGCTCATACCTTGAAGGGCGTCTGTGCCCTCAGCCTCCTTGCGAACGACGTCGAGTACGGAATCGACTAGTTCAGCACCCTCCGTGTAGTCTATCAGGAACGATTAGAATGAGAATTCAACACCAAAAGAGTCGTGATGATAATGAAAATGCAATCCATTTCCAATCATTACGACCGCGGAACAAGAATATGCTACTCACGTCCTTTCGCCCAGTTATTGCCTGCACCGCTCTGGCCGAAAACAAAATTATCGGGACGGAATAGACCACCCAGAGGGCCGGAGCGAACAGCGTCCATGGTTCCGGGCTCGAGGTCAACAAGGACGGCGCGAGGCACATACTTATTGGCACCAGTCTCGTTGTAGTAAACGGAGATGCGCTCGAGTTGGAGATCGTTGGTACCCTTGTACAGACCATCGTTCTCGATTCCGTGCTCGTCGGAGACAACCTCCCAGAATTTGACACCTGACAGGCGGGAAGGGAACAAGAGTATAAACGAGCTGAATGGGGCACGACACGGGTAGACAGCTGCATACCGATTTGGTTACCACACTGTTTACAGGAAGATACAAGGTCGTCAGTCCCGCCGCCGGATATCAGGGCGAACACCACATACTTGACCAGTCTGGAGATGGACAATTTCACGCATTCTATGAGAGGACAAGTCAGCCCACTACGAAACGACGCGATATGGCACGATAACGGAAGTGCGGCCACTCGATGCATCACGCAAACCGCAGATACATCAAAAGTCTAAGAGCCTCCTTCAGAGGGGGATGACTCACGTAGACGACGGACGGGGACGAGAAGGTGGAAGGAAGAGACAAGCTCGAAGGGGCGAGGGTGGACGATCAGTAAAACGAGGACACCTCGGGTTTAGTCCATCGGAGTGCGAATTCCCGCCGGCATCCCCCATCCCTTCTTTCACGCGCTCAGTTTCATGTCCCGTCCTGCTCCGTTCGCCACGACCCCCATCCGATCAACACATGGTAAACACACTCGTAGAACGTGACCCATTGCCGACAGAAGTACACTCTGCGACATGACAACGCTCCGGAGCGTTCTTGGCCTTACCCAGACTCTAAGTTGTCGATATGATCTCTCAGCTTCGATCCCTGCTTTAACGGCGGTCGCTCGCCATGATATGCGTGTATCCATGCAGCCCAGCATCAGCTTGAATAGTGCGGCATTATGCATTACGTCCAACTTGAAGTTGGCCAGAGAAAATCATATACTCGTCTCGCGAGCAACTACTTGCAGAAACGCAACGAATCGGGAAAAAATATCGTTGCAGGCATCTTTCGCGAGCATTCGAGGTAAGAGATTGAATTGCAAAGCATGGCATTTAAGACGTGCATAACTGCTGTTTCCGTAGCGTACGAGTTACACAGTTTGTCTTGGTAAAGCTTAGATCATGCCTTGTTTCTGCCCGGTCCAGGACTTTTAGCTGCCCACCTAGGTGTCACCGATTCTAAATCGACTCTTTCCTTCGTATTATAGTGTGCCGACATAACTCGCTGATACAGAAACTGTCGCGGGCCCAGGTGGGTCAGGGTTCCTGCAGAACCTCCGAAAATCGTAGCCTAGTGCGTCCCTGCAGTGTTTTTTTTGCACCTGTCGATCCTGACTTTCGTCCGTAATACGTGTAACATACAGTCCTATTCTGTCGCTACTCATTATAGCGCGTCCGTTAGCTGTTTTGGGATATACGTAAACAATACTGGGGCGGTTGCACACTTTAGTTTTGGGAGCTGCCCCTCCGATTTCTTATCCTGTCAGTCGACGACTCACTAAGAATACTGAACGTTCACGGCTACTGGGATGCTTACCTTCGAGTCACATATCTTATCGTTGTTGCTTGTGCATTCCTCTGCGGAGTGCCCTCCCGCTTCCTTTCTTTGACTTCGAACCAGGTGTCTGACGACCAGGCATTATCTTTGAGACTTCATGCGCCCTGCGCGCTTGGCCCGTCGTCATTTATCGAAATTCCCTGTCTTAAGCTTTTCAAAAATATCTTTGGTGCTGCTCGGGTCGGCTTCACACAACTGTAGGCGACTCCCCTGGTCTCGAGGTCTGCAGTGCATTATATCGTCTCGGATACATGGACGTCAGGGATCGGGCTTCTAGGCGCACATCAATGCTAGGTTGCTCATGATCTACGTGCTCACGCTTTCTTCCCGTTTCTGCTGCTGTTTTGCATCCGTCCTTAAATGTATTCCTTCTTGTGTAGATCATAAGCCTTGTCTGCCTCTACGGAATACCATCCTCGGTCTGTCATGGTAGATTCATCCCAATCTGCTTGGCTGTCGTAAGTAGGGAAGAATCCTGTCTTCATTATCGTATGCTCTAGAGGCACCGCTAATCTAGTGAGCTGCGCAACCCCACCTCGTCGTACACTATAATACACAAGCGGGAGCAGAATGCTAGGGTCGTTACAAATCAAGAAACGGGAACTTGAATGGGAGACCGGGGCGTACCGTAATGCGACAAGCTCTGATCAAGAGGAAGGTATGAGCGCCTGTGATGTACAAGGAGACAGGGAAGAGTCACATCGGTCCGGGAAGAGGGAGATGCTGTCGTGTAAGGCGGTGGTGGAAAGAGAATCCTCAAACGTGAGCGTGTGAACATGGAGGGGTTGTCATTGCGAGCGTAGCGAGCAACTATCAACTATATAGGGATAAACTTCGTTCACATGATGTGGTCGTGCAATCCAGGGCCCGAGGTCGCTGCAGTTCTGTGCTGCTCGGCGCGAAGGACAAAAATATGATATTTGTTTCTACCTCAACTGCTATGAGAGAGCAAACATACCTCCTGCTTGTACCTCTGAATCCATAGATATAACGATCGTGTATACTTGTGCAACATTCTACCCAAGTTCGAGCAGGGAGGCCAATGTGGCATTGGAGTCCTAGAGACTTGGAAACATTGCCTGACCACCATGAAGCTACGTGTTAAACGCGTATGTCGGAAGACTGGAATTGTGATTATAATGATCGTAATTGTCGATCAGCTGATTATGATGGCATTTTAATTACCCACAGCCAATTACGAGCATTATAACCAATAATTTCGGAGAGATTTTACCGCTTTCAGGCCTTTTTTTTTTCTGCTTATAACAATCAAAATCAGCGGCAGGCAGAGTACCTCCCCGGAGTGCCCCGACCTTATTACCACGCAAGACCACTTCGGTGGCCGAGCGCCTCTACAGTCTACAACCTCACTCAACACAGATAGAGAATAGGGCTTAGTTTGTGTACTTTTGTATAATGTCCACTATGGGGCCCACTCCCCTCCGGACAGTAAACAATACACAAACAAACAAACAAACATAATCAAAATTATTGATTACAATGAGTGGGAATTATAATGTCAATCCCAGTTTTCCGACATTTTCACGTGAACTTGAACTGGCAAATCCCCAAGAATTCGTCTATGGAGGCTCTGAGTACACTGTTGCAACAGGGCGCAAGATCAAGCGCTGCATGAGCCCCTCCTGCAGTACACAGATGACATATTAATAGGGCGGGTGGTGGTCAGAGCATGCTTTTTGTGGGGGGGTGCTGCAATTAGTCACTGGCGGCGTTCAAGTTGCCTAGGAGGGGCGTGCACAGCAGAAAGAGCACGGGTTACATAATATCTCAATATGAGTCCACGGCTGAGGAAAGCTTAACCACTGCCTGCCATATCTCCTTTGCTATGATCTCATGAATTAATATTCCGCTGTGAAGGTGGACGTGAAATGGCGAGAGGGGCCTTGTGTACATGGTCAAAGAGAGATGTTGGAGTTTGTCCTTGTTGGGCTCACTGATTACTCCCACAGCGCGGAAGGTAGTGGGCACATTAAGGGGATGACCGTGACTGTCATAGTAGTACATGCAGTGACCAGCTACAGTATAGCTTCCTCTTGGTGCACTCTTGGTGCTCGCGTGACCGTGAGCTCACTTTTCTCGAAAATGCAACATCCGTCGGCTCCCCGTACTCATTGTGCGAGCCAGTCCACATGACACGCACGCCCCCACTCCTCGATTCTCGAGGCTCGCAGCTGCTGTATCGCTCTCTGAGGATGTTTCGTTTGACTGGTGCTTGTCTACATCAGACGAGCACGTGAGTTGCATTGCCCCGTCGTCCCCTTGGTCCCTACTATCATCTTTCAGCCTTGCTTCTGCATACTTGACGAGATGACGGATAGCTTCCTGACTCTCAGTTTCGACATGGCGCGAAGAGGGCCTAGGATTTGCCACCGAGATCTGTCAATGATGGTCATCCTTTCCTCTGAGCCTATCGAGGCGGCTACGTCCCAGAGCCTCGCAATACGGCTTGCCTGCTATTCCAGCAATCTCTATGTCCACATCGTGAAGATGAATTCACAGCGCCAGCTGTTTACAGCCTTCAATATGGTGTCGTATGTGACTTATCGACATGCGTCGCGAGACGGAGACGAGGCCCTCCCGTGACTTCGACCTGGTTGCAAATTTACCCTCAGAAGCGCAGAAGCGCGCTGGTGTTGTCCGCGTGGATGGTCGAACACGCTTTGTCAACCACACCCTCGACCTCGCGAACCCACACAGCCAATACAAGTGCCTCTGCGCGCTATTCCGCGCGGCCCGCTTCCTGTATCATTGACACGGGATGGTCACCGGGTGGACGACTCACCGTGTATTAAGACGCCAGCCTGCCTCATCATCGTAGAGACACTGACTGCCCGTCATGCACTTCCTGATCGCTCTCTTTCTCGCCACGCACGCGCTCGCGGCGTTCCCTGACTGTGCGAATGGCCCGCTGAGCACCAACCTTGTCTGTAACACAAGCGCAAACTACAAGGACCGTGCCGCAGCCCTCGTCGCGGAGCTCACGCTCGACGAGCTCGCTGCCAACAGCGTTAATCTTGCCGTTGGCGTCCCTCGTCTGGGACTACCGCCGTATAACTGGTGGAGTGAAGCTCTCCACGGCGTTGCGTCGAGCCCAGGTGTGACGTTTGCGCCACGGGGTGAAGATTTCAGCTTTGCCACGTCATTTCCGCAACCGATCCTCATGAGTGCGGCGTTCGACGATGGTCTCATAAACCGCGTCGCGACGGTCATTAGCACAGAGGCGCGCGCATTTAACAATGCGAACCGCTCGGGCCTCGGTACGGGCACGCTTTGGAAAACAGACAAATCTTCTGACTCGCGTCTAGACTTCTTTACTCCGAATATTAACCCCTTTAAGGATCCGCGGTGGGGCCGCGGCCAGGAGACGCCCGGGGAAGACCCTTTCCGCATCTCCCAGTATGTCTACGCGCTCGTGACCGGTCTCCAAGGTGGCGTCGGACCCTCGCCTTACTACAAGGTGGTCGCGGACTGTAAACATTTCGCGGGCTATGACTTGGAAGCATGGGGTGGGGTGACACGCATGTCATTCTCAGCACCCATCAGCACGCAAGACCTCGCGGAATACTACACGCCGTCTTTCAAGACGTGCGTGCGGGACGCGCAGGTCGGATCCATCATGTGCTCGTACAACGCCGTCAACGGCCTGCCGTCGTGCGCGGACCCGTACTTACTGCAAGACATCGTACGAGAGTTCTATGGGTTCGAGAGCTGGGACGGGTGGGTGACGAGCGACTGCGATGCGGTGGGGAACGTGTTCGATCCACATCACTACACAAGCACGCTTGTGAATGCGAGCGCAGTGAGTCTCAAGGCGGGCACGGACGTCGACTGCGGGATGACATACGCGACGACGCTGGCGAGTGCAGTCAATCAATCGCTCGTGTCCGAGAGCGAGGTCCGCACAGCAATCACCCGCCTATATGGCTCACTCGTTCGGTGCGCCACATCGCGTCCCCGCCATAATGTCACCGACGAATTCGTTGCAGGCTGGGCTACTTCGACCCGCCGGGAGGGCAGCCGTTTCGCCAGCTCGGCTGGTCCAATGTTAACACACCCGACGCGCAGTCCCTCGCCCTCGAAGCTGCATCGTCATCCATTGTCATGCTAAAAAACGACGGCCTCCTGCCCATTTCTCCCTCACACTTCCCGCGACTTGCGCTTGTAGGACCCTGGGCAAATGCGACAACGCAGATGCAGGGAAACTACCAGGGTGTTGCGCCCTTCCTAATTTCGCCACTCCAGGCCTTCCAGACCGCCGGCTTTAACGTCACCTTCGCCCCCGGAACAGCCATCAACACGTCCTCCACGTCCGGCTTCAGCGCCGCGCTTGTCGCCGCACAAGACGCGGATGTCATTGCCTTCGCGGGCGGGCTGGATAATTCTGTAGAGGCGGAGCAGAACGAAGAAGGAGAGGACAGGCTCACCATTAGCTGGCCTGGCAACCAGCTTGAACTTGTGTCGCAGCTGGCCTCGCTTGGTCCGCCGGTCATCGTGCTGCAGATGGGTGGTGGGCAGGTCGATTCATCGGCACTCAAGGCGAACCGGTCCATCAACGCGCTCCTCTGGGGCGGGTATCCTGGCCAGTCCGGCGGTACTGCGCTCGTCGACGTTATCACCGGTAAGACCGCGCCGGCCGGCCGTCTACCGCTGACACAGTACCCCGCCGCGTACGTTAACGAGATTACGATGACTGACATGACACTCCGCCCACACGGCTCCTCGCCAGGGCGTACGTACAAGTGGTACACGGGCACGCCAGTCTTCCCGTTCGGCTTCGGGCAACACTACACGACGTTCAGCCTCTCTTGGGCGTCTAAGCCGCCCGCATCGTTTGCCATCTCCGATCTCGTCAGAGCCGCAAGGGTCTCGGGCGGGTTTGTCGATAATGCGCCGCTGCACGAGTTCAGAGTTAAAGTAAGGAATACCGGGCGCGTCGCGTCAGACTACGTCGCGCTCCTCTTCTCCAGTGCGAGCGCAGGCCCCCAGCCGGCGCCACGACAGGAACTCGTCTCGTTCACACGCGTCAAGGGCATCGCGCCTGGCGCGAGCGCGACGGCGTCGCTGCCAGTTACTTTGGGGCAGATCGCGCGTTTCGACGAGAAAGGGAACAGCGTGCTGTACCCGGGGCAGTACGAGATTTGGGTGGACACGACGCAGGAGATCAGCGCGAGATTCCGGCTGACGGGTCAAGAGACGCAGATCGTTGCGTTCCCGCAGCCGAGGTGATTGTTCATGTAGGAGAAAGAACGAAGCTATCTTAACTGTACAGCCTACGAATTTGATTGCTTTCAACGGCCAGTCGGATATGGTGTAACGGCTAACATTTGTCGCAAAACCGGGAACGCGCTTATAATAGATCAGCGCTTGTAAGCGGCTTATGAGCACCGGCTACTCTATTGCCGTCGATTGTAATCGATCGCCGGGTTGATTGTAATCGGCTTATCATCCATTGAAGCAGCCTTGTGCGCAGCTTGTCTTCCATCTCTACGCTCTTCACCCTGTGCATTCAACTCTGGCTGCTAT
>MU273757.1:0-35436 GCA_022160365.1 Vararia minispora EC-137
TAAGTGGTGCAGAGCGCGTAATTTCTCACGTGCTCTAAGTCGCGAGGTCGTCCGTTCGATTCCCTCTAGTGCCTCTACTCGGCTCCGTGGATATTTTGAGGACACACGCAGCACATCACGTGCTGTTTAATTTCGCGGGGCGCCGGCTAGAATCGTTATAACGCAACTCAGGCCACTACCGGTAAAAGTAAAAACGATCGGTCCGCTACTGGTGCCTGTTTCGTCTATGTGCCTCCGGCTCGTACACAGCTTCAGCAGGGACTCGTCCTCCGGAACGCATATAAGAGGAGCTGAAATCTGTATCCTTCCGTCTCGTCGCGTCAAACCGAAATCTAAGTTTCTGTCTGCACAATGCCACCGACTATCCTTGCCGTCGCAGTCACCCTTCTAGCTGGCTCCGCTTTCGCCTCTCCCGTTGTCCTCGGAGCGCCTGGGTGCTCCGGTGTCTTCAATGGCATAGGTAACGTCACGCACTTCGCACTCGAGGCCGCGTACAAGAATAACACGTCGCTCATCCGTCCGCTCGGGCTTGTGCAACAGACTCCGTCACTGCTCAACAGCATCATCGCCGTACGCCTCACTCTTTCTTTTACAGCAAAAGTGCCCTCGATTATGCTTATTTCCAATTGTTTCGCAGGTTTCCGATGTCCGAACGCCGTTCACGATGGTTAGCTCCGGCATCAAGACCCTCTCGTCTTCACCTGCTGTCTCGCAACCTGTCTCTTCCAGCGGTTATCTCGAGTTCATTTCATTCACTAGCTCCTCCCCAACAGAAATTTACTGCGAATTTGTGCGTCTCATACCCCATATGCTTCCTTGCCGCCCGAAAGTCAACATATTATGACACCTCGCTTAGTTCAACACGTCTCCTCACGGAAGTCCCTATCCCTACCCGGTCCTTGCCGTCTACGGTGACTCGGACCACTTTTCGCTCTGTCCCAGTGGGCAGGACTTGATGAAGGAGCTCGTGGTGTACAAGTCGAAAGAGCGTTGCGATGATATTGTTGTTCTGATCGTTCCAGTGAAATAACAGGCGGTTGGGGAGTTTTCAGTATATAACAAACTGGACTGTATCGTGATAATGAGAGGGAAAGCAGGCAGCACTGTAATACAGCCGTACCACTAGTACCCTGGAACTAGCGTCGAACTTCCTTGAAACGGAGCTGTTCATCTTGATAGACCGGGAAATTCAGGTGCTGGTTCGCGAGGAATGATTGACAACCCAGTGGTCGAAGTGCGACAAGATGGGACAAGGAAACGTACCCGAGGTTCAGAATCCCTCTTCGTACTGGCATCGTCCATTCATCCATACGCAACGCAACACGACAGGACATGCCGTGCTATCCTCGAAGTTGAAATGGAAAGGATGGGCGAAACATAGCCGCGGAGATCTATGTTGACGGCGTTGGAGGGCAGAGTTGTCGTGTAGGTCGTCGACACTGATCCCCGCCTCGCGGGTGAGTAAAAACAAGTGCTCTTATATGATGCCAACGCCGCCATGACAGTCCGACCGTAACCACTCCAAGAACCACTCGATGCGAGTCACCCACAGGCGTCGCTATGGTGCACGACGGGAAAGAAGAGATACACATGACCCCGTGAAGATGCCATTCAGTGTTATAGCCGCGAAGTTTTATGGCTTATTGGAGATGAGAGCAAGAGGAACATAGATATGCGGACAGAGAGCCTATCGTCGTCAATGGCAGGCTGCGTTGCCAGCGCGTGATACAGGTACGGGCTCAGGTACAACGCTACGAGGGCTTGCATCGTCCCATCACCCCGTTGGCAGTCCCGACTCCGCAATATGCGTGTTTCCTAATCCCTTACTTATCGTTTGCTTGAACGGTACGTCAAAGAGATACACTATACAGCTTTCTTGTTCTGACTGCAACCGTGTAGCCGTTTTTTTTTTGCGTCTGTTCTCCTTTATCCAGTAAAACCGATACACACCGATAACCATTTCGATTCTGTGGTAGTGATAATAGGCCCATTCTATCCAGTACGTCCCCCCTCCTGTCTCTCATATTATTCCCCTTCAATGGCGCACAGTGAGGCACTCCACATTGCTGTGCGATTCCTGCGAGGAACGTCCTGGCAGACTTCGCTGCGCATCGTGTCAACGGGTCTGCTACTACTCTTGGAAGTGCCAAGGGCAAGATTAAGAACTGCGAATCTCTAAGTGTAGCCCTGGAGTGCTTATTAAGAGTAGATATCGCCTCGGGCGCGCGGTGCACGCCGATTTCCTGTCGTCAGATATCCAGACCCGTGTCGATTACGGTTTCACGAAAGCCTTGGACCAGGACGAGGAATCATCTATTTTCGGTCTATACAAGTACCTCACGTTGCACCCTTTACTTCAGGTGCATACCCGGACGATACACAAGTTGATGGAGAGCGGGACGCTGTCCAAGGAGGTCAAACGGGCCTATCAAAAGATCCCGCCTGCTTCTCGCGTTGCGTACTAGGCCTGATTACTGCGGGATTCCCACCTCCTCAGCCGCAGCCATCCTCAGCCCGACGGCTTCCTCGACCTTGCACGCATCAAGCGCGCCTCGTAGGCGTGTCTCGAACACTCTTTGCTCGCCTCGGATGCGAAGATTGAATTTCACTTCCTCTCCCAATTCTGTTCTGCCTTTTCCTCCACGTCTCTCCCTGCCTTCTTCAGACGGTAGGGCATCATCCCTGTTCCGAGCGCACTGTTCGCCGCGCGCAGTCCGAAGCGGAAGATCGTATGTAACTCGAAAGAGTACACCGTACTGGCCTACGAATATGACGCCGACTTGAATGGGGAGCCCGTCCGGCCGCCAGTTGCGATCGTCTCCGATTACGGCATCGCAGATCGCAGGGATATAGGGGAAGAGCGAATACTCATCGAAGCGTACAAGGCGTACTTTGGGTATTCCAGCGTGAATTCGCTTGCGCTGCACGCTGCGGCAGTCGCAGGCCCTCTGTATGAACATATGGTTGAGGACATGTGCCTCGCTCTCATGCCAAAGGTCCTTTGGGTGCGTTTACTGCACAATCCACATCTATCTGTGTTTCCGCACCTGTCACATTCCATTCTAGTTGTTTCAAAGATCACTTTCGTTCTCTCTTAGGTTGCGTCTCTGCTTATCTCTCTCGCTGAAAACCCACTCTCCCACTGTATTCGCATTTTTGGCCTGCAGTCCGTATTCGACTCATGTATAATGTTGTCTCATTCTGACGCTGTGATGTTAAAGTAGAATTGCACTCCTTCGTCCGCGGACTCACGAGCGGGCTAGGGCAGGGCGTCGCGGCTGTTGGTAGTGGTCTTGGGCAGGAGTTGAATTCGGTGGAGAAGGGGGTGAAGGATACTACAGGCTTCTGAAGATGTTTGCGTCCGTGAGTCATGGCCCTTGAGCAATAGGTAGTGCTGATACGGGCCCAGGGCAGGAGTGCCGGTAGACTTCCGGCGTTGCTCTTCTGCAAGGACTACACTTACTCTTCTTTGAGTTTGTGTTCATCTCATCCGTTTCGGGCATGGCGTGCAAGCGTGCTGTTGTAGATTGTTGGAATGCGATCGCGCAAGCCAATGGCAAATTTCACCCTGTCGTCATGTTTGTTATTGTACACTCAGATAGCTCGACTGTGGCTCGTTGCTGGGATGGTATGCACCTGAACAGCACATTTCAAGTTCTTCTATCACTTTCATTATGGTACCCATGTCTGCATTTCTTCGAACAGAATCAGCCGTTTTGGAGACTTGCACTTCAGTCAGCAAGCCTTCGCTCCGGAGAAGCTGTAGACAAACCTGCTTCGAGCTCAAAGCCGATCGTCTGTCGCACTTCCGACACCTTTGCCTGCTGCGCCGAGCCCCTCGCCGAGCCCCCGCCCGACCGCGCCGACGCCTTTTCCAAGCTCACTCGTGACGCCGCCAACAACGTTGTCTAGCCCCTCACCTCCTTTTCCTGTGACGCCACGATCCGTCCGCCCGCTCGCGTCTGAGACACCCTGCCCCACATTGCCGAAACCTTGGCCCGCTCGCGCGCCGGTGTCGGAGATACCTTTATCGAGGCCAATGGTCGTGTCTTTGACCCCGTCGCTGATGTTGTTTAACAGAGAGGACATGGTGTGAAGTAAATGGTTTGGTTCTGTCTGGGCGGTTTGTGTGCCGTAGTGAGCAGCGTTAGGTGTGTGCGCCTTTATACCGCGCCATGAAGCGTGCGGAGATGACGTTGGCGATAGCTAGTACTGACGTGGAGTGAAGAAGGCCAACAAGAATGCGTGCTCAATGGGAAATAGGGAGATATGAATGCCCATTGTATGGAGACTGCGTAACCATGAGATCAGCGGTGACGTGCATAAGTGGACAGCATACGCAAGTTACTACATTAGATTGAGGAAGATGGAGACGAATAGGACAAGCGTGAGTTGCTTGTCGCCAAGAGGATGTTTGAGGCTCCATAGTAGGTCTAAATCGTTCTGGTGGGTGAACAAGAAGTGGGTCGCTTGGGATATAATATATAT
This sequence comes from Vararia minispora EC-137, assembly GCA_022160365.1. Taxonomy (NCBI): domain Eukaryota; kingdom Fungi; phylum Basidiomycota; class Agaricomycetes; order Russulales; family Lachnocladiaceae; genus Vararia; species Vararia minispora. The sequence goes on from MU273757.1 coordinate 4,489, forward strand.
CGGGATAGGTGCATACGTACACATCGGGGACGAACATCTTGTTCGATTGACTCCATGGACATACAACGTAGATACAGATAAAAAGGCATCTCATGGTCTCCTAGTGGCCCATGGGACTGGGAATGAGTGCGGGGCTTGGGATAGATGTGGAAGAAGAAAAGCTATGCGGTAGAGATACAGATCATGTGCACACACCAATGCGCTGGGCATCACATGAGATCCCGAGCTACCCGACGGTATCTATGGGTGGGCGTTCGAGATGATCTAGAAGGGGGAACAAACTAATAAATGGGATAGAAGGCGCGTATCGGACATTCAAGTAGGTCTCAGGTAAGGCGCGGGCACAGGCGCATATAAGCTTCGAGTGTACCCATGTGTACTTTCTCAGGGTAGACAAGTGGCAGAAGGAACACCGTAACGAATCTACTTTCCCAGTCCCATTCCAACCAACTACCGCAAACTATCTTCTCACCTGTAAGCTGTTCTCTTTCCTGCTTCACAAGTTTCTCATCCGTCGTTGCATGCACATATGCATGTAAAGCGAAGCAAGGCTTGAAGCAAGGCGACTGGTGCACTGGCACATAGGCCGTGTTGTTGTGGAAGGAGCCGCGATATAGACGAGCGAAGACAAGCTGCGACGGGGAGAGTGAGCGTTTAGTTTACATAGCAAGCGAGTCAGCTAACGCCCAGAGACAAGCTCGACGAGAAACAGAGACGCGATAGCCTTATACATCTCAATAAAAGCTGGCGGTGAAGAATTCGCACTCACCATTTTGCCCTTCTTTGGGCTAATTCGCCAAACCACGTAATCTTGCTGGTAGGAACAGGTGGAAATAGTAGTTTCCTGAAGAAGGAAGTGTGCGACGGGTATTGTGACACTGCGGCGTCACGCACAGCAAGAGCATACGGTGAGGAGAGCCGACAGGTGGACATGAAAGGGTACGGGCTTGATGATGGTGGGATGTAGCATAACGCACCCGACCGCACACGACTGTAGTCTACCAAGTACTCCGGTTCTACGGCCTCGCTCCTGACCTACCCAAGGACCTCCCTTCAAGCGCTTTCGATCGGATTCTGCTCTCGACCCCCGCTTAAATGGATGATACTGAAGCTCAAGCAGAAGCAGTTGACGTTACGGGTACACGACGTGAGGTGGGGGAGGCCGGGAAGATCCCAGCGCGGCGATCTGCGGATGTCTGGGTGAGACGAAGGGGAGAAAGAAAAAGATGATAGGGTTAAGAAGGATAAGACGGAGGATACTCACCAACGACGACGTGGTTGCTCAGTTCGGCGTGAATGAACCAGACGAAGGTCGCTGGACGTGCAAGCCGAGTTCAATCGCAATTAGCTCAGGCTCAAACTTTGGGCAGGGAATGTCGGGAGAAAGTATCTTATTGTAGTGGAAGTGGCTTGATCCTGAAATTAGAGGATGGGCACAGTGAGCGGCACGGAGGGGCGAAGAATAATGGTTGGTGAGGAGCACGCGTCGTCACGATGCGTCTCCGGCCTCGGCACGTCCCTATTCCTGGTCTCTGTTCCCGCGCATGCACACTCTTCCCACATCTCGGTCCTCACACTGCAAAGAAAAAAGAAGCATATATCAGGATTACGTTTATACTCTAAGCATAACATAGTAAAATTGACACAGTCAACCTCCACCAGGTGCGTGACCGATTCCCCACGATCACATCCAGGGACCAAGAGTATCTCCAGAGAACATAGTACCATGGTGGGAAAGTTAATGCCTCCCGTTCGTCATCAAGCCAACCAGTAGAGCTGGGACGCACTTTGCATACAGAAGCATTCACATCGAGGATCTCATTCGAGAAAAGCCGGCCTTCATTGGCGGGGAACGGTGTGCAAACGAGGTATGCATGAGAACAGGGGTATTCATGGTTCACACAGTTGAGAAATCAAAAGATGCTGTCTAGGAGCGTATACGCGGAGTGAAGTCCCGGCGGGACACCACATGCGACAAAGTTACCAATATTGCCATTCAGTGAGGGGACTTCGACCCGGCTCGCAAGCTCTGGAAACGAACTGAGGGAAAGACTAGAGTACAATCAGCTGGCGACCCGCGGCGGCGGATAGATTCAAAGACATCAATGCGAGCGTCCACGAAGGTAGACTAGAAGGGACACGGAGACCGGCTCGACGCCCGAACAAAAGTCTTCGAGCAATCGGGTTTCAAAAGAGTGTAACACGACGCACGCTATGCAAGAGATGTCTGCACTCATGGCTGCTGATGCGATTGTGCGAAGAAACAAGCGATGCTCGGCAAAAATTCCGTCCCAGCGGCGTCGTCCGCGAGGGCGGAGCTACTGCCCGAAGACCAAATGGCGAGATCATGGAGTTTGGTGCGGAGTTCCGAGTCGCTAATGCAAAGCTTGCGACAGAGATCAAAGAGCGGAACCGTGAGTGCATGCAGTGGCGGGGGTGGCACAACCTGAATGGTGTACGGTATTGCACCGTGCGCAACGAGACACCGGGCAGCGAATACAGTAAGCAGAGACAATGAGCTCGCGATGCAGACGTCGATCATGCGACGCCTACCATGCCGGCAAAGCACTTAAACTGACCCTACACCCCTCGAGGTCTCCACTAGAACGTGCAGTCGTTCCTAAGTGCAAATCTGCACTACCAGCGCGTGAACGAACGTCGGAAGGGAGCTGCAGGTATCCAGAAGAGAAGCAAACAGTAAGCACAGAAAAGAAGGCGGCCTGATGCCGGTTAGCCCGCTGAGTTTAGTGTCTAGCGAAGCAGCATTTGGATCAGTCGACATCGTGAGCTCAATCGATGACGCCGCTGCTGTAGACCACGGCCCTCAGCGGGTGAACACGGCATAGGCCTCAGAACAGCCCAGCGGATGTCTGGGGACACGGGCACGAGACGGCTAGCAACGGGTTATCGCAGGTGTGCTAGTGCCTGTTGTCATTGGGCCGTAGCGGAAGCATTCCCGCCGAAGCATCAGTAAGCTTGTGCTGTCAAAAGAGAGAAGAAGGGCCAAACGCAGGGAGTGAATGAACTACGTGTACGGCTGAGACGGAGAAAGAGACGCACCGTGGAGCAGCGACACGAGCGCGAACGACCTTTTCCTGCTAAGGACGTGTCGGTAGAGATCAATAGGGGTAATCGTGAGCACGAGCAGCAGGAAAGAGGAAGAGGAAGAGGATTGCAAGGGATGGCCCCGATCTATGAAGGAACGGGAGGAGAGTGAAAACGAGGTGGAGCCTGAGGGAATATGAGCGACGCGTTCAAGTTTTCGTCTCTGCCCCTCAGCCCACTCTGCCACGTGGCAACACCTGTCCTAGGCCTTATATATGTACTTGCTGTACAGTATCCCCTTTCAAGCCGCACTGACAGTTAAGGTCACATTCTCATTAATTTGAGATTATCTTATGCTGCGACTATATCTCTCTGGGAAAATAGTTGCGTGTCTAGCCAGCATAACACCGAGTGCTGCAGGCCGCAACCTAATCCTTGTCACTGGGATTCTTCACGATCGGCCGGCTGCGTCCTGACTACTGCATACGATCGTGCGTCGGGTGATGCAAGTGAGGCCAACCCCATACAGACTCATCGTATCTGCAGGCGGATTGCGCCGGCGCCTCCGGGCGTGAAACCGGCCGCCGTTAATAATGTCCTTTGCTTAACGACATAGTTTGATTATACTGCTTGTCGAAGCTTAAGAAACAGAAATATAAATCTCTCGCCCTACCCTAGCTCAGTCTCACTGTAGTCCCGAATGTGGCCTCGATTTTGAACTGAAAGGCCAAACGAGTTCACACCGTACAAATCTACCATTGATACCGAAGTGAGGAGGATCTTGAAGTTCTGCCCGTGAGAACGTGCGTTTATGTGATCCAGGGCCATCATCTGTTACACCAATATTCACTGATGGTTGAGATTTGAGAAGCAAAAGGTCTGCTGGACCTCGTCAATCTGCGCGATGTTGTTAAAATGGGCCTCGCTCCCCGCGCCTTCTTCTGCGAATGGCGGATGATTAGGTGGGGGTCTCAGTACAAACTCAGTAACGGTGTAGAAATCGGCGAAATTAGTTCATCTAGTAAGGGCAGCGCAGACAATCAGGATCGAATTCCACGCATACCACAGACACGGTGACTAGACAGTAATACTCTCACCGGCGAACACCCAGAAAAACATGCGTAGGGCCAGCCCCACCGGTATGCTACAATTCTCTTGCGATTCTTCGGGGCTCGCATACACGACAAGAGGCGGGAAGGCGATACGTAGTACGAGACTTTTACATTAAAGAAGTGACGGCCGCAATTGGTACAAGAAATCTGTGGATGTACAAGGGCCCCGGGACGGAAATACGTAGCAAAAAAGAGAATACAAAGCGCGACAAGCGGTAGATCCCTGAGAAAAGCTGCGCATCCGATGCTGTGCATGCCACATCCCATTTAACGGTCATACAGCCAGGTGTCTGCCCTATACAGCATAACAGGCGCTCTGCGGCGGCAAGTTCACAGCGTCGACGAGATCTGCTAGCTGGGGCGATGTCCATGTGGCGGGGCTTCGCGACGAGAAAGGGGCTGATCGGCGTGGATCAATAGGCCAGAGCGAGAAAGAGGTAGCAAGAGGCTTGCAGTGTAGAAGAATAATGATGTTAGACAGACGGGCGACGCCAGAATAGGACGGGTGCCTGAGAGGCCCAGGCTGAGCGAGCGGCGGCGGCGTCAAACGAGGGGCGCACGCTGCACGGCGAGGCAGGGAAGCACGGTAGTGAAGACTAAAGCTTGCAAACGAGTCAGTTAGAAAAAAAACGACAACGGCGGTCGTCGGGAGGAGAGCCCTGCCCGTCCCGCGAGTCCACTCGTTCCCGGTACGAACAGAGAGCGGTCAGCGTGGCACACGTGTCGCGGTCCGAGTGCCAGCCTCGTCTCGCCCCGCCTCCGCAAGTCTGAAGCAGAAAAAGAAGACGCACCGTCCCGAACACAGCCTTGCGAGATCGCATGGCACCTCAAGCAAAGCCTACTCATCTTAAGCACGGCGTTACGCCACTTCATGCAAACCCCTCCGGCCCCCGCCTCGCCAAAATCCGTTCCAGGCCGCCCTCATGAGACCGCGCGAGGCTGCACAGGACAATGAGGGCCCGTCAGCGCATCGCATCACCGGGATTTGCGGCCTGCGCGCGTTCGGTGTGGGCGTGTAGGTGGGTGTTTGTCATGGCCGCTGCACAGGCTTAAGCGCGCATGCGCAGACTTAATGGAGACTTGTCAGCCTGCGCCCGTTCGAGAGCGCGTGTACCCAGCAATTGATGAGCGCGGGAGAAGGAAGCTGACTGTGGGTACTGGAATACTCGAGGGAACGTCTGGTGAGCCTGCGCACAGGGAAACGAGTAAGGGCGAACACGAAGGCGAGGTAAAGACAAGGCAAAGAAGCGGGATGGAGACACCGTGGGCAAGTCCGACGGGCGCCTCGCCACCCCCGGAGCCGCGCTCGGCGTCGGCGTCCAGGTGTCCCCACTGATCTCGGCTGCGCAGCTCAGACAAAACGCAAGCTCTGCCGCATGCATCATCCTTCTCTCCCCCCACCACCTGCTGCCTCCGTCTGCGAAGCGAACGACGAGAAAACCCGCAACTGCACGTTTGGAACAAAGCGTCCACCAATCCGAAGTCAAAGACTGCGGTCGAAGCACAGGACAGCGGACGAGGACACTTATAATAGGGGTACAGTAAGCCGAGAACGCGGACGATGCCGGTCGCCAAGTCAGCCCTGCGCGCGGTGAAGAACGTCGGGCGGAGCAACACGCCCGCGCAGGCCGCTGTACGCGCTGCGACGAGCAATGACGGCACGCCACCGACCAGCGCGCAGCTGAGCGCGCTCGCTGCGTTTGCCTCTCGCCCTGTTGATGCAACTGACGTGCTCGAGGTCCTCGACCGCCGTCTTAACGACAAGGGAAAGTACTGGCGCCATGTGTACAAGGTGCGCTGCCTGCCCTCGCTTGTCGTTCCTCGTGCCCCTATCTTGACCCCTCTTCCACCGCTCCCCGCTGACATACGCTGTAGTCTCTCGTCGTTCTCGAACACCTCCTTTACACCGGCTCCCCCGCCGTCGGCGCCTATCTTCGGCAGAACACTCACCTCATCACGACTCTTGCCGAGTTCCAGCATATCGACGACGCGGGCCGCGACGCCGGCGCCGCCGTACGGGCGCGTGCGAAAGAGCTTGCGCGCTTGCTGAGGGACCCGAGGACACTGGAGGAGGCGCGCAGGCGGGGTGGGGTGCAATCGAGGGGAGAAAGAGAGGGGAAAGAGAAAGGACAAGGAGCGCCGAAGCTGCCGCCGAGGCCGAGAAGGTACCAGGAGGAGGAAGAAGAGCTCGCGCGCGTGCTGAAATTGAGCGAGCAAGAAGAAGTGGAGCGCCAAGCGCTGTTGAAAGCCATGCAAGGCGATGGACTGTTTGACACGCCGGCAGAGTACGTCTCCTGTTCTGCGTGCCCGGGCTAATGCATAGTATATGTGTGCTTACGAGTCTCCGCAGGGAGCTCATCGATCTCTCCGAGCAGCCTACGCTCGTCCCGCAGCCAACCGTAGTGCCGCAGGCTACGGCTGTGTCGCAGTATACGCAGTACAGCGTGTTCCAGCCGCAGTACAACATGCACTTGTCCTTCCAACCTTCCCTCCAGCCACAGTACACATCCCTCGCCCCGCAGCATACTCTCCAGTCCCAGCACACCGCGTACAGCGCCTTCCAGCCTCAATACACCTCGGCCTACGACCCCACGAGTCAGCAGGCGCGCTACGATGCACTCCTCCAGCAACAGCAGCAGCACGCACATGCCGCACTCCAGGAGCAAGCTACCGCGAGCGCACGCTGGGAGCAGCCACGCGCACAGGTTGTCGTCGGGTCCGTGCTTCTGTTCTATGAGGCTACGTACCCTCCATTCTCATGCTACGATATTGACGCCACACGCAGCTCGAACAACCCCTTCGCACCGGCCTACGCGTCGAACAACCCCTTCGCCACGACTAGCAGTCCGTTCGTTATTCCGTCGCCGCCTGCGTCCGCCGCGTCCTTCTCCTCTACGTCTTCCTCTTCATCGACGTCCGTGTCGCTCTCACCGTCCCCGCGTACGCCCGCTGCGGATGCCGACGCGTGGCGCGCACAATATAGGTGCGTTACTTCTTCCTCTTCGGTCCTCCGCGCACCTCCTCACCCTTCTCTTCATACTTCCCTCTCCTCTCCGCTCGTTTAACAATCGCTCACCCTTCTATTTACCAGCGTGGCCACCGACTACGCGCGCACGTCTCCGGACTTTGCGCGCCCTGTGCACGGCCGGCCCTTCTCGGCCCCGGACCCAGACCGGCTCGCGAAGCTCGAGCGCGCGCTCAACGCCGGCCCGCGTGACGACGGTGCGGATACGTTCGGGAATGTTGGCGCGCTGAGGTACGTGTGCTTCGCCTCTTCACTTTGGCACCGCCTACTCGCCTCAGATAACTCGCTGACGCTCTTCTAGGTACGGCTCGACGGCCCACGGCCGCATCGCTGCGCAGCGTACCGGTGCGTATACTTAAGCGCGCGTCTATCGTTGAGACGCGACTTCGTGCTCGCCTTGTTCTCGTTATCGGCATCTTTCTCCTCTCACCAGGTTCCTCACTCGTATATTTGCCCTGCCCGCCGTCGCTTGCCTGTAATTCTACTGTACTATATGTCTCCGCTCCACAGGGCCGACGTCGGATGCCGTCGAGCAGACTTCACGTCCATTGCTTCGGACGTAGACATACTGTATCACACTGTATGCTATCTATTCTTTGCTGAAGGTGGTTGGAGAGAGAGGCGGGTGGACAAATACAGTACTCAAATTGGTATATGTGCTGGACATGCACGCGTCACAAATCCTGATGACTCAGCACGCTGATTGATTCGCTCTTACGCTCCTGGGTTGGCGTGGGACGGACGAGGGGTGGTAAAGACTTTGCGAGGCTGTGCTTGGGGGCTGCACTTACTCCTTCCGGCTTCTCGGCCATGTGGTCGGTATGTGCTCGTTTCGAAGTCGGAGCTTGCGCGGGGTGAGCGAGGCGGAGCAGGCTGTGACGCACGCCCTTCTCGTTCCCAGCCATGCTTCCCGCTCCTCGTTGCCGCCATCTCGAATTATACGTATCTGCCCCTCGAGCCCATCATCGTAAGCATAGAACATCCTGTACAAGATGTATGCTGTTCTGTAAACGTTGTCTGTCTGCTATCAGGTGCTGCGCGAGCTCGGAGGAAGGTACCTCGCGCATGTCGAAAGCGGGAACGCGGAGTTTGTTGCCGAGCGCGCCAGATGCGCAGGAGGGCACGGGGCATGCCATCTTCCACCGCTCCTTTCCGACGGCCACTGCTGCCTCTCCATCGATTTCATCTATAGCCCACGCCTTCTCTCTCGCTTCTTCATGCAAATGAGCTATAGCACCTACTCGTGAGGCTGACCACGATCGGCGTCAGTCTCGTTCGGCGCGCCACAGCGTCCCGCGCTCTCCACTGCATCCCTATCGCCCATCCATCTACGATCGGTACCGATCTATGGTCTCCATCATGTGCTGCTGCAGCGGGCCAAATATCAATTATTCATGTAGGGTATGGCGCTGAGGATTGCCATGCATCCGTCCTCCCGCACATCTCTGCTCATCTGGCACCTCGCCCCGCCCGCGCTGCGATGGACCGATTGCCTCATTGTTCCTTCTGTGCCCGCGTTTGAGGGAAGAGGCTCGTGCGGCCTCGTGGAGCTCACATACCTCCAAAACGAGACGCCACATGCCCTGCAGCACACCGCGCCGTCGCTCCGTATCCTAACGCGATCGCTCCCACCTTCCTCATTCTGCCACTTGTTCTTGATGTTCACAATGTCTTGCCTGCCTCAACTGCAGATGCACCACAGACGGTACGCTAGGAAACCCTCGCAGCCCGGCTCGGCTGCTTCATCGTGCACGAGAAACTGGTAGTGACTGGCTTCGCGAATGTCGAGAGTACGCACGTCGTTGGGCCTACCATTGCACACCCCTTCGTTGGGCCTGTTCTCTGCCTCGTTATTCTTTGCTCAAGCTATCCGCGCTACTATTTTCCATCTCGCTCGGGGCCATGCTGGCGCTCTCGTGCCTGTATGCGCGATATCGCTGCCGGGCCGCTCGCCGCATTGGAATACGCACTTTCCTTAACCGGCTGCAGCGAAGGCTTCGAAGTTCTGGCGGCTATGGAGTGCGATGTGCCTCTTGAGCTTACTGCTCTCGTGCACGCTCGATTCCCCAAAAACCGCCGATGTTCGTCGCACCCGCACTCCCCTCGCACCCATCGCACGGCGCACGCTGCCCCCGGCCTGCGGGCTGGCCGGGCTCCCTTCCGATGGGAATGAAACCCACCGGAAGGATCTCGCTATCGCACTTCTCCATGAGCAGAGCAGAGTGCCTGTCTTTGGGAGTACGGTACTTCATTGGGCTCACCAGCTTTCCGACTGTTTACTTGTTGCAATACTACCTCTCCCCCCTTTGCGTTCCTGCTGGCTCTCGTGCGCATTGCTACGTTCTGTCATACATTATACGTGTGCCAGACGAGCATCATGCACATTATTTTTCTGAATGAATTCATGCTCGTGGCTTTAACCCTAGACATAACACTTCTCGTACGATGTCATAGTCCGTATGTATTATCCATATTTGTCCCAACCCTGCGCGAGTGCGATAAGAGAATCATTTGTGCAGCAGGTAGCGCGCGAAATTGGAGCCGGGGATCCGACGTGCACTTGTGCACTTGTCGTGCGAGGTACTAGAACGCGGAAGTTACCAGACGCACAGAGCGATTGGCACACCCCCTCCGCGTTCCTTCTTCTTTACCACTATCATCTTACCCCCCCTCCCCTCTTCCTATCCGCCCTAAATCTCTCCACACAGACCTTCATATCGGTCCCGTCCGTTTTTGGAGTCGACCACGACCAGCACCTCAGTCTCCTCAGACACGCAACAGACAGCGGCCTCAAAAGTCACTGCAGTCCCTTGCCTTCCCCTTGGGGATTGCTACCTTTTCTCGCCTTCACTTTCTTCTACTGCATCTCTCACAATTCTTCGACTCAGCCGATCCACGCCGACATTTCCTGCGGCCACGCAGCCCCTCCTGACGAGCCTGAGTGATGTGAGGGTCTTTCGGTAGCGGCGCATATACCGCGACCGTTGGCTTTCTTTGTGCAGAGTAACCGCCCAGCAGATCGTCCTGTGCGGAGCGGCTGTGTATTCATGCTCTTTCTCTCTTTCATGACTTCGTTTCGGATGTCTGTTGTCCGCAGAGACTGGAATGGGGAATGGCTGGGCCTATATTCCACAGAGTTCTGGCGGAGTGCATCTCGAGATCACCAGCGGTGCTGCTCTCTGCTCCGCTCGTCCACTTGTGTGTGAACGAGGGACCGGCGATATCGATAGAGAGATATTGTTAGTTGTAGGCGCGATTCCCAGCGCGCTTAACAGCATCTTCTTCCGCACTTACTTCTTCTGGTGGACTCGTGCACCGCGGCTGATTCTTCGTTTCATTCCCGTACACTGCCCACCCGCGTCAAACGCGCGTACCACCGCTGAGCCCGATCCTCACGCAGCCGCCACCCTCGTTTGTTCGCTCATGATCTGCGATACGACGTGGCAGCGGTGCCAGAGGGAGGGTGAGTAGCGGCAACAACCGTGACGGAGGGCTGTGGCGTTTTTGGTTTTCTCCTTTGTGGTTTGTCCTGAGGGTGTCGCATCCGACCCTCTGCCTTGTTGTCTGTGTCAAGTTATTGCTCGTGTCTGCCGTGTGGGACATATCGCCAGCTCAGTACACTTAGTCAAACGAGGTCACTTCTCTGGCGCCTTACGCGCATTCAAGTTCAAGTTGACGGAGACTTGGCTGCGTTGTGTGTGGACCTAGAGCTGGTGGCACGCGCAGCGTTTGTAATATTATCACGCCAGTAGAAAACATACACTACTTTTGAGCGGAGAGAGTGCAAAGTAACGACGCCTGGAAAGTTTGCTAAGGAGAACAGGCAGGCCGTCAGTATACGATGTCGACCCCACTATTGATGGGAAAGAATGCAGAAGTCTGGGTAAGAGTCGGTAGTCTAGATGTTTCTCGAACTTTTCGCGCCTAATGTGCATCACTGAGGACGGGGTGGAGAGTAGGCGAGAAGATTGGATGATTGAGGATATTCTAGTTGTGGTCCGCGGGTAAAGCCGAAGTGGTACGTGGGACAATCGATAGTCTCAGTCACATGACGACGATATCCCAAGTGATGCTTTCCCTTTCTTTCTTGCCACTACGTCTCTCACATCGGGACTTAGGCACTCAATCATATTCATTCGATGGCAGGAAACCCCTCTCTCTTTAGTCTCCCATCGTCGTGATCGTCCTGTAATTGAGATCGCGCCATCGCTCGTGTCTCACAGTCAACCTCCCACCATCTGACTTCGTACAATCCGATCGCTGGCAAGCTGTCGTTCCCATTCCTTACACGTACACTGGTCTCTCCAGCTCGAAAATGTTGACACTAATATCATTAGATCCGAGCCACTCGCGACTGTCGTCCTTATTCACATACCCGTTGTCCGTCATAGTGCCGTCTTTCCCCCACGTCTCCCCACCCACGTCTCCGTCCTACGATACACCTGATCCAGCATGTCGCCCAGTGCCCTCCACATCGCTCTCATTAGATTATTTTTAATGGAATATCCGTGATACAAGCAGGACGTGTCGATGCGGCCAGCCTTTGTAGTGTACTAGCATTCGCGCCTGTATGTGCCCAACGCGCTGACCACCGCCTCCTATAGGTCCCCCATCCTGCCGGTTTACTAGTATGTCCTACACTGCCATGTCCATGCCATCGCGTGTCAGTAAGTGATTTACTTTGACTATCTGTTTCTGTGCGACCTTCCCAGCGTATCGTCCCTGGGAGTAAGGATAGCACGCGATCCGGAGTAGAGTACGCGTCGTGTCGCCTAGTGTACCAAGAACGGCGACTACCATCACGACGAGCAGGCGATACACTCTGTGAAAAGCACCTCACACCTTCGCACCCTGCGTGCATTACGCACTAAACGAAAGGCTCTCGCGCAGCGGGAGTGCCGATCGTATTGGTATCTGTATGTATATGGTGCGTGTTGCTGGTTTGTACGATCTGTTCATCTGTTCCCCTTACCATAAGAAAGCAGGTCTGGACACCACAGTTTGATGCCGCCATCGGCGCCATGTCTGCGCGTACCAGGGATAGGGACCGCTCCCTCAATATCAGGTATGTTAGCAGTTCGCAAAATCGAGGCTTGCGAGTCCTTGCTAGACCAGACGACAATGTGTGGCTGCTATGTCCGGGATGCGGCTTTGTAGCCACGGATCGACGCACTATCACAGCTCTGTTCGTCCGTCGATGGCACCTTCGCCTCCTTTCCGCGACGACGACGGCAATTTGACTCCAGGAAACTCGTGCGAAACTATGTTGATATCGCAGTTCGAGGCTTGCGCTGCGCCGCCGGACTTAGGTTCAGGCACGCTTTGTGCCTCCTCCGCTTCCTACCTCTCCCTATGAGTAGCACAGAGTCTTCTGACCCCGGCGAAATACAGCCACGGCGATCGCTACGGACGCCGATTCTTCACTTCCCGACTTGTAGAGCCTCGTAAGGCGTTCCCAGACGTGCCTCTCACCGACTGTACATCTACGGACGGTCGTGACGTGTCGCGCAACTGTCAAGCCACCGGATCGCATTCCCGTTGCACTCACCACGTCTATAATGCAAGTTCTCATCTGTGCGCTTGTACGAGGACATGTCGTGCATACCCGAGATTGTGAGCCCGGTGGCACAGGAGCGCCGCTGTTCTCGTCGTCCAAGTAAATTTCTTCAGCCTCGAGGCCGGCCAGCCCGGCCTGCGGCCCAGGCAGGGAGTGCACGGGAGTCACACGGCCACGTGTCCCACCCCTCTCCCTTTACACTTCGTAGAAAACGCCGGCGCTTCGCATTCTGTCGGCTCGCGCAACGCGCCGTGCCTCTCGAGCTCCGCCCGCGTCGCGCCGCCGCCACATGCGAAGCCGCCCGGACCCGCGCCCGCGCGGCTCCCTCGGCACCCCAACCTCCCTTAGACAAAGTCCGCGTGACAAGCATGGGTAAGTACGACGCGTTCGACTTCCCCCTTCAAAATAGTAATTCAGACTCGGATCGCACCCGCAGGCGGGGCAATGATGGCGCCGAGCAGCGATCATTGCTGTTTCGTGCCGCCGCGCGGCATCCAGTGTTGCGTGTTGGTGAGGCCCTTGGAACCATCGCTTGGATATGGTGATCTCCAATTCTGCGACTGTCGACGCCGGGGACTGGTCCGTGCCCCTTGTCTCTGCACCACCATTGCACTACTACAAAACAAAGTGCGCTTCGTTATATTGTCTGCTCGCTGTTTGCTGCAGCGGACGGCATCACACCGATGTATCTGTTGTAGGTAGCGGCGCTCACTGCGCAGGTATTCACGCTGCGTTTTCCGAGCCGGACCCGCAGTCTTGCTGCACCTCTCTGTGTTCATCGGAGGTTCGAGCGATCTCCGGTTCTCGCCTTTGAGCTATATGGGTGAGGCTGAGAAAGAACGCGCACTTGTGTGTATGTTAGGGACAGTGGGACCTAGGGACGAGAACCTCAGTCTCGAGCGACGATGACTGATGGAACTAGAGCGAGAGACGACGCGAGAGCACGGTCGTCTACTCACATGCTAAATATTGTACGACTCGAAAATTGCACGGTGAACCATCGTATTTCTACTACTATTTCAACAGTGTCACCCCCTCGGACAGGAAATATTACACAAACAAACAAACAAACAAACAAACAAACAAACAACACTTCAACAGTGTGTTCGCCCATCGAGCTCACGTCGATCGTTGTCGATAGCCCCGGTCAGTTGCAAGGATGGGATGCGCCCTGCGAACAGTGGGACTATCATCCTTTTACTGAATATTGTTATGTCTGCCGACATAAGGCCCGCCATTTTCGGTGAGTTTCATATGCGCACAGCCAGCCCTATAAACTCAAGGGCGAGCCATGCACCAACACATGCTTCCTCGGAGCAGAGACACGAAGGCAAAGGATAGAGAATAGGACGCATATGGAGCATGTTGGCCGGTTCAAGCCCACTATCTGAGAGGCTGAGAGGCTTCGTAGTGAACATGCCAGTCAGGTGCTGTGTGATCGTGGCGGTCGTAACCGCTCGCATTTTCGTTTGTGTATACTGTGCGCTTAGCGCCGACGATGCTCTAAGCAACACGCTTGTATGCGAGGGTTTTGGTGTATCAGTATTCCTATCTATGTGGGTCCTCTTCATCCAGGGTTTCGGCCTATTAAGAGGCGGGATGGTAAAACGATTACGTCACAATGCAAGTTATCATAACGGGCGCCGCGGAACCATGCCGGCATCCGCTCTTCAGGTCTAGGGCTCGATGTACGCCAAGTGCGGTGGTCGTGTATATTGAACTCGTCAAAAGAAGGTGGCTGCCAAAGCATCCCTGAGATATGATACGGGAAGTCCATGAAGTCCAGATATAGACCGAGAATGCTATCGCCGAAGGTGGCTCTCGTTATTTCCGGACACGAAGCGATAGGCATTTCTAGTCCATAAAGGCTGAAGAAAGACCCGCGCTGAACAACAGAAATAAGTAGTACGGAAATATATCAATATGAGAACTGCAAGAGCCATGGGTTGAGCACGATCGGGAACAAAATATGCGACCCAGCAGAGATCCTGTCGCACATGGCCCTCATCAACCTTTGCTTGAGTGGTAAAGGGTATGGCACTCACGTGATTGGAATCAATACTGCCCATTGATCTCCTGAAACCCGCCAGCCCTGAGGCACTAAGTCCGTCGCAAGGATTGCCATGGCAATGAAGGCAGTGAAAGACAACAGGAACGACATCCAGAAGCGGCGCAGGATGCGCGGAACCTCGATGAAAAAATTCGAGCGTTCCACTTCCTTCTTCGTTGCACCCCACGTGATATTATACGAGAATAGATGAGAGAGGAGCGCCTGAGACAGATGGATCGCGAGACCGCCGAAGAAGAAGAAACTGCATTTCAACGGTCAGTGATGCCCAAGAGGAACTGCGAAGAAGGGAGGGCGTACAAGAACGGAACCCATTTCACGTTCTCCATCAACGCCGAGAGGATGCTGCGTTGCCCTAGGCGGTACTCCAGCAGCGTGAAGCCCAGGTTGCCAGCGATGGGGAAGACGAGAACGCATGCCAGCCAAATCTCGAAAGAGTGTTCGTAGTACCCGTCGATCTTAAGATCAAAGCCAAGGATAATGTAATTTAGGACCGGCAGCGTGAATCCAGCAGCGAGTCCGTCTAAGACCAACGATCAACCGACTGGGGGCAGTCGAGAGTAAAAAAGCAACGCACAATACGAGAACATGTAACCCATCATCGTGAGCTTGTAGTGCACAGGAGAATCGGTCCATAGGAACATGCGCAACTGCTTGTTGATGGGACCATAACGCCACCATTCGATCAATGGATGAAAGATAAGCTCGTTACAACCTGAAAAAATCGTGAGTACAGACACGAGCGCCGGGAAAGGTGCGTATACCATACGAATATTTCTCCCAGCGATTGAGCTCATCGTCAACTGTGAGGGATACACCTTCCTTGAAACCGCCCTGGCAGCATAAAGTAAGCCACCATATCACCCTTGAAGGAGCGCAAAGGTGTGAACGGACCTCGCTATATGTCGCCCATCGAATAGTATAATCTTTCAGCTATGGCCCTTGTCAACACAACGGAGCACTATGGTGTGCGATGAAAGCTTACCATCAACCGCAGTGCCATATCAAAGTCCTCGCTGACATTCGCTTCCGACCAGACCTTAAGTT
Organism: Vararia minispora EC-137; assembly: GCA_022160365.1. Classification (NCBI taxonomy): domain Eukaryota; kingdom Fungi; phylum Basidiomycota; class Agaricomycetes; order Russulales; family Lachnocladiaceae; genus Vararia; species Vararia minispora. The sequence continues at coordinate 20,343 of MU273757.1, forward strand.
TATTATCGTCCCCTGGGTCCAGGAACGCGGCATCTTGCAGTGCAGACCAACGCAAGAATGCGTTGTGTCCGACGAAGGGAGCCACCTCGCCGCTTGCGCATCCCATAGAAATACACTTGTTGATGCGCCGGGTGAAGTTCGTGATACCGTTCTCAAAGTAGTGATGCGCAACCTGCATGACATCTAGGAGAGGGTGAATGTGAAGACGTAAGGCAGAGGAATGAGACCAACCGGACTCATGTTGGATAATCGCAACCTCGGGACATTCGGCGAGTTCGCGCGCCGCATCACGGAAGCAGTCCTGCCCGGCCGTGAACCACTGACGACGCAAAGGCTCCGCATGAACACATACCTCGGGGACGATCGTGTCAGCGTCGCAAATCAGGATGATTTCACCGACGCGCAGCGCTCGAGCCCCCGACGCCCAAGGCTTGAACCTCCTCCCGCTCTCCTCATAGATTTCTTCGATCGTGATCTCCAGTGCTCGTTCCTCCATCGCCGCGTACGTCTCCTCACCATCCCCCGACTTCTCCTGCTCCACCTCCAGCCGCTTGATCACCTCTTCCATCTTCAAACTCACCGAGAGCCCATAGTTCATGTTGCTAGCCTTCTTGAATCGTCCGCGTCGTTTAAAGCCGTCGTGCGCGTTGCTGTGGCCCGGCCGCGCGACCCAGCCGATGCCATTATCCGCGTAGAAGACGATGCGCGCGTCGCGATCAGCTTCGGGGAGGAGCTGCAGACCATCATCGTGGATGAAGATGGCTGAGGTGCCCCCTTGGCGGGCATACGTCTGCATCGCTTTCTTAATCGATTGGACGGACGGAGCGCTACGATGAGCACAAGTGAGCGGTGGTAAGAGGGAAAGAATGAGACGAAGAGTGCGCACATCGTCTGCTCGAGGCTTTCCTTGTACACCGGCAGCTCAACCGTGATGTGCGGAAGCCGCGAGTCGACAGCCTTGTTTGAAAGAGGCTTGATGGCCGAGTAGTATTTCGAGTTCTCATGGTACTGAGCGACCGGACCCATCCTGGGGACCATATCAGCAATGACAAAGCGATACGAGAGACATATCGCACATGTACGAGATGCTTCCGACGACTTGTTGAGAGAAAAACTGTTTGGACACGTAAGTACACGTGTCCCAACAGAGGCGAAAGGGGAACGCACGATGGAGACGCAGAAGAGGCATGGTGCGGTTATGAGGAGAAGGAACCGGCGCCAGTCGTGGTCCATGCGGTACTCTGAGATGAGCGTACTGATACCTGACATGATGAAGACTGCCAGAGTGCGATCAGAGTTGCGCGCACGAGCAACTAGAACAGCGCGCACAGACGGAAAGCCCCGCGGCGAGTCCCGAATAGAATGGCGCGAACATGACCATCGGGCGCGCCGACCTTCCCGTTGCGTTTTCGGGATCGGCCGCCGGCACCGTGCTCTTCTCACCAATCCTCCACGACCACCAGTGGTTGTGTTTCTTCTGTTGTACTGGCACTTCTCGCGTGCTCTTCTCCATGTCAGCATTTAGGCTCAGCCCGACATCTGACGTAGACACCGGCGTCGTGGATGCAGGTGCCGTTGATAGCGTATGCGGCGAGTCGATGCCGGTCAGCAAGCCGTCGTCCGGGAGACGAAGCGTAGAAGCGAGCTTTATGAGCTTTTCGTCGAAGTCGTGGTAGAGTGGGACGATAGTGTGCACGCTGTCACCCCACACGACGAGCGAGCGATCCTCTCTCTGAGTGGCGGGCACAAGAGAGGGTTGAGAAAACGGATGAGAAAACGAGCCGGTGGAAGACATACGATAAAAGCACCCCGCTGCTCCTTCTCTGCGAACGGCAGGTCGTCCATCGTTTCGAGGATTTGGATTCGAGTGTCCTCATCGAGAAAGACTGCATCGGCATCGTCGGGGCTGTTGAGGGAATGCAGTCAAGCGACGTGAAGTGCATCGAAAAGCAGTCGCGCGCACACGCTGCACAATGCGACGTGTATAGCCGCCGTTTGAACCTGGACGCGAATCACCATCAAAGCCCCATAGCAAGAGACAGCGGTGGGTAGGCGCCGACCTTGGTCGCGATGATTGGGTTGAGAAGGCGAATACCTCGTTCGAACGACTCGAGGTGACGGTTCTCATACGGAAAGAAGCGAAATTGGCCAGGACTGATGCGAAGACAGACGCCGGTGTTGACGTTGCGCTCCGCGGCGGGTCTCAACCACTCATCGCCCTGCGTCTGCGTCCGATATCGGCTAACAGGTCGAGAGGGGAAAGAAAAGAACGAGGTTTCACCTTATTGTAGACGTAGTGCAAGATCGCGTCATAGGCATCGTAGTCCATGGCGGTGGGAGAAGGATAGGAAGAACAATGTCTGTCAGCGGACCCACGTGTGTACGGCCAAGCGTCGAGATAGAACGAGCAGCCCGAGACAAAGATTAGCAGCAGAAGAGAAAAAGAAGGAACGAGCCGCGCAGATCACAAGCACCGACTAGAGGTATATGTGAGCAGGTCCTGGCCACTCTACCGCCGTCTACCCCATCCGCAGGCTGTTCAGCCTTTCCAGAGCATAGTCATGACGCTAGATTGTTTGATGCATGAGGCGGACCTGAGGCGGACCGGAGGTTTTCCCATTGACGCATAGCTGCTGGCGCCTGGGTAAGCTACGAAGGGATTGAAGACGTCAGTCCTTCGCAGACGAGTGCCTTAGTAACGGAGCACAATCTGGCTTTTGTGGAAAGTTATGAGGTCGACGAAGAGGGAGAAAAGCAGTAATAGCTTAACGTACCTGTTTCCTGGTGCACAGAACGCTAGCTTGAGTGCGCCGCTCTGCTACCCTCCAATGAATATGCAAGCACACACCCCCTGCTAAACAGAAATGATCGAAGATCAATTGAGATTCTATTGCAGAAAGGCGCGAAAGGGGCGGGAGGCGGATGTTCATTCCGAGCATGCTCGATGTCAGGGTGATTTGAGCGGGGATACTGCGCGTCCACTGGCGCTCTCGTGGAAGAAACGGGGCGTGTATGAGCCTCGAGGCAATGCGTTGGGAAAGATGTTGGACGGAGGAAGTCAGAATAACAGTACCCGGTCGAAACGGGACTCGCACCGAGGAGAGCCAGCCTGAGTATAGCAAACCCGACAGCCTGCCTGGCCGAATTTACCTCGAACTACACACCGGCCCAAACGAGCGAGTTCACTTCCGCATTAAGAGCCGTGTGTAACGTACGCCCCAAAGGTGCCTGTTCCGGCAGGGACGACACTGGCATGAAAGCTATAGCGCGTATATAGCGGGTACAGTACGGGGCTCGGAGGTCTGTCGCTATCAGTAATGGACTTGAACGTGCAGTGCAGTGAGCTGTCACGAAGCTAGGAACGCGGGTTGGGCGAGGTTTGCTGTATATTTAGACATTTTCCAGAAGTCGTGCATTCTCTTCTCACGAAGCCTAGTGGGAAATCGAGAAGGGCTGGCCGCGTGTGGTCATGACGGTCGAGCGGAAAACTCCAGCGACCCGCAGTCCTGCGCGCCTCTTGATTGAGCACGCGCCTTGACTCTTGCACTCGGGCTACCGCTGTTGTCATCGTCTGTCGCAATACCACCCTCATCGGCTAAGTATAGCTGTTTCATGTGAGGGATGATTCCCAAGAGCAAGTTATATCCTGGAACCAGAAAGCTCTCAGAACCCCGGTGTATCCGATCCGAAGCCCCACGTGGTATGTCAAGACGAATGTCATCATGTCATCTCTCGGACTCGCCGATCGTTTGAAATAGCTCGTACCCGACCTTTCTCCAGGGAGAGCACTCAAAGAAAAGGACCGTTCCCTGTTTTACGGGAATAGTACCCATAATCGGGCGGAGTGCGGCTGTCGGAGGTCGGGGCAACAGGGAATTGTGGTACGTTGCCTGTCCCATCAGAGCGGATCACGTATCTAATCTTCGCTCGAGCTTTTGCATCGTTCGAAAACAGCTTCATTCAATTCACTAATAACCTACGTCGGGGCAACGTACACTCCAACGCCTGGTCCATCCATTTTCGCGCGCCAGCGACATCCCAGCGCCCGAGGCTTCGAAACACTCGACCTTCTACTTTGCTGTGGATTTTGTCCTTATGCGGATCACCTGTCTTTCATTGCGCCTCCTTTCAAAGAGGGGGGAGGCGACTTTGCGGCCGCGTCGACCAGCTTTTTCTAGTCCAGGGTGACCACGTCTCGGGCTCCCCAGCCTGACAATTCTTCTCTCCCGGCCTCCAGCCTCCTCTTTTTCAGTCGATTCCTCGTATTCGGTTCTGAGCCTGATGAAGATGTGGGGTCGATGCGCTCTATAAAGCTATGATGAAGATTACGAATCATGAATGAAAGACTAGTGTGCCTCCGCCACTTGATGCGTGACCTGTCTTGCGTTGCTTTCATATTTTAATTCATCGGCGCTGCCTTGGGTACCGTGCCCCGCATGCTCGCCGCAACGACACCCCAGCCCGGGTTCGCAGAAAACGGTCCAGCGCCTGCCGAGCCCGTTCCCACGTTCCGTCTCGGCCTTGAGCAAAGAGGAATGGCCAGTCTCGAGCTACGCCTGCCGACCATCAGTACCACTTCTCACCCGGAATATGGAAAATCGATGTTGAAAGAAGAGGCACGAACTCTGAGCTCAGTGCACTTTTTGACGATTGCGAACGTGTTACGGAGGTCAAAGCTTTCGCGGCATCTAAGCAGGAGACCAAAGACGCGCTGGAGTCATTTGAAGAACGACACTGCGTACAAGACTCTCACGCTCGCAGAGGACTCACTCTCCGTCTGAGTAACGTACACCCAAACTAGCCGACTGCTCAACTCGGTGTTTTCGTTCATCTGGACTCCAAAACAACGGTCGCATGCGCCCTAGAATATTCCCTCCGCGCCAACCTGGGAGAATACCTCGGATTCATGCACCCCACGATCACGTATGGACCACTTCTTTACGATGCACTCGTTGTCCTGAGCTAGCCGGCAGCTCCCCCCACATCCGGCAGGCGCGGCAAGTTCCGGATATGTTGAGCATGGAATACTCGCTTTGAGACGACAACACCGTTATATTTCGACGTGCTGCTCTATCTCTGGATTACGGGGATATCTTTGGCCCGACATGTGTCAAATACGGTGCTATGCACCATATCTACTCCCCTGGTCTGCGCTCGCTTACATTCTTGGGATCCAGCGATCGGTAGTGAGGCGTCGGGCCTCACAGATCCGTCGGCGCCTCAGGTGAGCTCATCCACTGGGAAATTGTACTATTGTTGCTGCGCAACCAACCTTCGCTCGCTTCTAGCGTTTTCAAAGCTCCCAGAGAGCCAACATCGATGTCGCATGGATTTAGCTCGTCAAGAGGCAAGCTATGAACCGCAGAGGGGCGTTCTTCGAAACGTGCCCCTTGTTGTGTAAGCACTGCAAGGGAGGCTACTATCCGTTAATGGTCGGTAACGGTGGCGAAGCAGCGTATACATCACCACCGGCCAGCGCGCAGTAAAAACTGGTGTTGGCGTTTACATCGGATCCCAAGTTAGCAAAGGTGTAGATCAGTTCATTTCTGATTTAAGGGAAAGAACGGAACAAGTGCAGACTGGAAGCCTATAGCTAGCAGAATTCGAGCCCGGACTCGAAATGGTCCCGTATTCTCAACTTGTCACGAGCATTCACACGCCGAGGTGTATGAACGGGACCCACTGTACAAAGCTCTTCTCCCCAGCTTTCCGCCGTAACTGCATTACCGCTTCGTGCAGAGCATACGCCGCCTTTGCCCGCCTACCAGCGCCGCATCCCGCTTCCCCACTCAGAAGCACCTCATAAAATCTGTCCGCAACAATCGGCGCGTCGCTGTCTCTGATGGACCACATAGTGCCAACAACACTCCGGTACCCAGCCGCAAGCATTCCCGCCGCGAGGTGCACAGCCTCCTCTGGTACGTCGTCGTCGCCCGTCGCGGTCTGACACGCCGACAAGAACGCAAGCTCCGCACTATCGAGTGACGTTTCCATGAGGTGCTTTATCGTGAGCTTCCCGTCGTAGAGCTCAAACGCGCTTTGGGTCCGGTTTCTAGCATCTTGTACACCGTGGCAGGCGAGATGTACCCAACGGTAGCTTTGGATCGCACCGAGGACGGTTGCGACCGTAGCTTGATCATGATCGAGGCGGGCGACTTGACCACCTTCGAAACGTTTCACAACGATTTCCGCTTCTTCAGCTACTCCAGCAAGTGGCGGTTGCCCTGGTGTGTTGGGCTGGGAAACAACTAGCATACTCGGCAACGACCCGTTCGTGTCACGTTCATGCACGTCACGAAGAAGGGCGGACAGGTTGGTTGTGTATGAGGACACTACGAAATCGGAGACTGACACGGAAGGCTCTGTCCCATAACTGCCGGCCGCGTGGAGCGGCAGGAAAGCGAGAGGACCAGTTGCACACCGTGTAACGTGTGGGATGTATTCCTCAGCTGCATGCCAAAGCTAATGGCTCAGTTTCAGTTCATTCGAAGTGGAGAGAAAAACCGGTTCCGCTTACGACGTCTTCGATATTCTGTAGAATAGGCCGAACGACCAGTGCCCATAGCAATCCAAGCACTCTCACGAAACCTGTGTCTGTGTGACAATGGGGGGTGACAGCGCGGGACACACCGTCGCGAATGCCGGAGCTACCCAAAAACATTCTAAACTTCTTGCGCAACTTCAAGGCGGTATGAAGCGTGAACTGTAGCAGAGGAATGTGAAGGGTGTGCCCGCTAGGGCAAAGGACGAGCGCGTCAGAATGCTTGAAGTATACATTGACGATGATCACGGGGCCTCCTCGCGCTGCGCTCGCAATGTCCGTAAAGCTCCTTGGACGCAGGAAGTCTTCGAACCCGCATAGAAGACGAATTCTCCCTAAGACTTCTTCGTACCGCAGCACCGCACTGATCCGCCGGTGATTCCCCTCCACATCACTAATGCGCCCCTCCACCCCTAAACTGGAAGATCTGAGCTCATCGGTAAGATCTTGTAGTTGCGCGGCAAGTGCGGCATCTTTTGTGCGCAAGTCGTCCAGCGGGCTACGTAAGCGGAGGAACTGCCCCCAGACCACGTTCCGGCCCTCTTCGAACCACTCGACTGCACGAACAAGATCGCCCGCAGCAATAGCGGCAGCCACGGCGTTCGTGGTATGATTATGATGTGCAAGACGTCCGAAGCGGTGGCTAACGTCTTGACCAAGCCAAACGACATGAGGAAGCAGCGCCATAAATCGATTGTATGCGGCAAGAGCGGCGAGTGGGGCATGGCGGGAAACGAATGACGCCCAGCCAGACGCGACCGTGAGGCGAAATATCGGACTGGCTGATGTATCGTCCGTGGCTCGCTGGTACGCGCGACAGCACTCTTCAAGATCGGAAGCGCTCGCACTAAACATCTCGAATCGCGTTTGCAAGGTGGCCCCGTAGGCGGCGAGTGCATGACTCTTCTCGCCAGAATGATTGGGAGGGAGATCAACGCAGCGCTTTTGGAGTACGATCGCCTCTTCAAGATCTTTCCGCTCTCCAAGACCGATATAAAGCATGCGCAAAGCATAGGAAAGGTTGCTGAGCTGGCCGGGCTTCTCTAGATGGTTTTCAGGAGTGGAATCGCATGCGTTCCGAAGGTAAGCGACGGAGTGTTCAATATCCTCGGCCTCACCAAAGGTCAAGTATCGGACGAGAAGATCATTTCCAAGCTCCCCGAGTATGGGCGCCTGCTCAAGGTCGCGATTGCGAAGTAGTTCGAGAGCGTGTCGATGATTGACGATTGCATCATCGAGGTCCTGAAGGGAGCCATGGCGATCGAAGCGCGCACGCAAAGCGATCCCGAGGTTTGAAAGGCGAGTCGGTTTATCTGGGTGATCTTCCGGAGTGCTGTTTTCGGCGTACCAATGACAGTTGACCGATTCCTCGAGATCAGTCGCTTCACCGAGGCGTCGAAAGCGACTCATCATGGCAAATCCTAGGTGGCTCAGATAGTGTGATTGTGGGACGTCTTGCTGAGAAGACGTATCTAGAGCATATCGGAGAGTAGAAATTGCATCCTCAAGGTCCTGTATTCTGGAAAATGCAGTGTAGCGTGCATGTAATGTGGTTCCAAGAGCGTCGAAACAGGTGGCTGCGACGATGGCGCCGTTGGGTTCGAGACCGGACTGCTGGACTGCCTGGCGCAGAACCTCGACGGCTTCATCCATGTCTTCAGGGCGACTAAAGCAGTAAAATAAGGAGCGCAGAGCGTTTCCAAGGTGTAGGAGTGGGAGCGACGCGCCCGAGCGATCTGCGTCAGGGGTTGCGAGCTTTACGGAACAACGCAGAATGGAGACAGATTGGTCGATGTCTGCGGCATCTTTGAGATGCTCATATCTATACCACAAGGACACCCCCCATGTCATGAGCAGGTCTCCTCGGATAGAATCGTCATCACTAGACAGAAGAATGGCATCAGCAGAGTCGACGACCGCCTTCTGAAGGGTATCGATGTTGCGAGACTGCTGGTACTGCGCGAGCAGCTGTCTTGCATTCGAGAATAGATCTTTAGCAGTGATCTTGAGCGTTAATCAATATAATGTAAGCTAATAAAGAATTGACGAAAATATAAACGGACCTGTATCATCGAAGACATGTCGAGCGCAAAGAGCAATCAGGCTGACTCGCTGCTTCAAGTTGAGCCTTGATGGCGTTCAGCTGCGCGTTGCTGTAGACGGCAACCCTGTTAAGACTGTAAAAATTCAACAGAAGGAGCTAAAAAATCTAACGATAGGTGAAGATACCTGATGCGATGCGGGATATGTGTTCGGACGAGTCGTTCAGAGTCGACGGCGATAGTGGTACGCCTGCCAGTGGCTGGACATCTTCATACGGGATCACGTGGTACAGTACGCTAGCGCGAGTCACGCGATGAACGTCAGTGCTGTCTTTCGCGCTCTTGCTCCTCTGCTTCATTGAATGGCAGCTGGTGGACACCCTCAGACTCGCCATCGTTTAGCCTACCCGCGACCCGGACCGCGTCTTTGAAATCTCTCGTCCACGGCCAGTGGTATGTCATACATATATACGGCTACAGTCGGCCTTGCACCTGGCTGCGGGAAACGCGACGCGCGCAGCGATGGCCAGATGAGCTCCCGGGAAAATGCTTGCTCCTGCTCCCGTCCGAATCTAAGCGATTTGTCGTGTCGGACGTCCTAAGATCTTGCGTCTTCTGTTGTACCAAGTTGAAGATAGGAGACAAGGAAGCGCTGAGAGAGGTCTGGATGGATTTGCTGGCGCGCACTGGTCATCCACCGTGTTCACGGAGGGTGTCACATATACCTAATGGGTTTCCTGTCATCTGTAGCAAGCTTGGCCTCCTGCCACAGCGTGTGCAGCCTCGTTCGTATCGTTTGGGGGGGGGCTACACCTTCCCTGCTAAGACGACGTCGACGTTTTGGCACTGTGCGCGGTTGTACATGCCTAATCCACACATCCACAATCTCACCCGATTGCCGTTCACATATCGGACTAGCTCAGACGTCGGATACCCGAATCATCGATCTGCCGTCCATTGTACGCGCGGCATGCTGAACGAACCGGAAGGGCTCTTGGGAATCGTCGGATGATGGTGGAAGCGTCAGTGCACAAGCAATATTCGTCGTATCTCCATCAGTGGCAAAGTGGCAACATAGAAAAATAGAGGGGCCGACGCCCCTCGTGATCTCAAATAAGTTTCAGCAGTGGTGGCTCTCCTATATGCAGGCCGGGCCGTTCGTGGAACTTCCTCCGTATGCGTATTGGCAACTATCGTACAAGCGATGTGTTCTACGTCGGTATTCAATGCTAACTTTCACACCGGGTCTTGAAATCATCTCTCTAAACTTCATCCCTCCACCCCACCCACATCGCATAACGCGCTCCAAGAGCCTCGGGTGCACCGGGTGCATCGTCCGCGATACGAACGACCGTCCAGCGCTCATTGACACGCGCAAGCCAGCTTGCAACGAAATCACGTACGACATCATCCGCGCGAAGCTCGGAGAGCACGAGCACAGCAGTATGCCCGGGGGTGCAGAGCACGGAAAGGGTATCGAGAAGCGGACCGACGAGCGCGGGGTGGTAGAGGCAGTCGATCGCGAGGAGCAGGTCTGGCGGGTCCGCGAGGACGGAGTCAGGGAGCTGGCGAACAGCGGGAAACGTCCAGTCGAGCGCATGCGCGGCGCCACTGGCGTTCTTGCGTAGCAGTGGGACGAGCGCCGGCATGTCCGTCGCGGTGTAGCGCCGGAAGAAGGGGCCGAGCGCCGCGGCGAGGAGGCCGGTACCGGCTCTGCGCGAAGGCTTAGAAGACGGGGCAGACGGAGAACACAAGTAGGCCTGACCCCAGCTCGAGGGCGTGTGCGCGGGAGAGGGAGGCGAGGTCGAGGAGCGCGCTGGGGTACGGGAAGTGCACCTGCTGCAGAACGAAGATAGTGAAGTCGATGCTTGGGGAAAGACGGCAGGTTGGACGCCGCGCTGTGGGACAGATGAACAGACACGACGTACCTCGCACGCCAGAGCACACTGCCCGTGTCCCCCGCCCTACTCCTCAGAGCCGTCGTGTCCTGCCATAGCTCTAGCTCCAGCACGACGCGTTGCTCCTCCGAGTTTCGACGCCGTTTCATCCGTCTCCGCGAGTTCTGTCGGGCTTTGCCTTCGGGAACGTCGGGATCTGTGTGTACATCACCAGAATGAGGCGTAATCTCCAGCCGCACGGGCAGGCGATCCGTCGTAGCGTCGAGAAAGCCGAGGCCGCGGAAACCCAGGGACGACGTAGCGTCTCCGATCGGCTTTAGGCCGGCGAGCCGCGTGTAGAGTAGAAAAACTTCTTCATCAGCGTCGGTGACGGTCGTGGCAGTCTCGGGGAGCCGCACGAACGATGGCGGTCTGGTCGCAGATGAGGCGGTCGTTTTGTCCGTCATTCTTGCGGCTAAGCGACGAACCGGGCGCTCGGTACAACTTGAGACTTTCACAGGCCACAGTTGCTGTCGACGCGAGGTCGGTTGCTTTTATCCTGCCTCCATCGACTCATTGTCCCGTCCATTGCCCTGCCATTTCCCTATGTGTGACTTTTATCCCGATCTCATCCTCCTGCGCTTATAAAAATCGACGGTATGTCTACCTTAGTCTTTCAGTCCCTGTTTCTTTTTCCATAACCTCTAGCACAAGCAGAAATACAAAGACAACGCGGCAAGCATGGCAAGCCATTGGATCGGGCCACTTCCACCTAACGCTTGGGTGACGCGTATCATTCCTAACTACTCTGATGATGGGCACAGTGGTCGAACGTTACCGTTACCGGAGACGATTACTGGAGGATCCATGGTGCGTGCTCGTGGCCGGGTATCATGATATTCATCGACTCGCGCCGTCGTTTAGGCTGAATGTATCAAAGTCAGCGGAGTTTGCGGTGAGCTCTCCTGTGAAGACACGCACCATGAAATCCTCGAACGTCACCGAACAAGTCTAATGTGCTGGCCGGACTGCGTGATCTGGAAGCTAGGTCCAGGCGAGAAGGGCTCGTGGCGGAAGCCCGAGATCATCATCGACGTCAAATCCGCCGCCGAAGATCCTTGCGGGGCCTCGGACAAGTCCCGTCGTGTGCGTGGTCAGTTCTACGAGTATGCCTACTGCGCGTTCGAGAACAGCCACCGAACATTCGTGGTTTGTGTTACCATCCTGGAGGACTTCACGGCGCGCTTGATATGCTTCGACCATGCCGGAGCTTTCTATTCGGACTTGTTCTCGATCAAAGATACTACCTTCCTTGCCGACTTCTTCTTCGAGTTCTGCCGCCTGTCTCCCACTGAGCGCGGCTGGGATTGCACCGTCCGTGATGCAACTGAGGCCGAGGCGACAGCTGCGCGTGATATTCTCAGTGCGCGCGGAGAGGCAGTCCACCCAAGTGTCTCCGAGGATAGCATTCTACCCACTAGCAAACCGCTCTACGTTTTTTCTGTCCCTGTGTCCAAGGGCGTTACGCACCGAGTCGTTGCTTGCGATCCGCGGACCGACACACGCGGGCTTATAGGTCGGGCTACTCGAGGATACATCGGGGTCGACCCGGACGATCGGGAGCTGGTGTGGATGAAGGACACATGGCGCATCGAAGCTGAGGGTATAGAGTCTGAGGCCAAGATCTACAGGCATTTCACGGATCGCGGAGTCGAGGAATATCTTCCCGATTTTGCGTACGGCGGAGACCTCATGCTGTTTGAGCCCAGCAAGCACGAGGAAGGGAGCGGGGACAAGCAGGACGCACCAGTCGTGCGGCGGACAGAAATTGCCCGGGACTACCCGTCTCATGTCCCGGACGAGGTGAAAACGGGATACGGTGACGTCGTCTCGCTGGAGCCGCACATCCATCACCGCCTGGTGTTCAGAGAGATCGGTGCCGACCTTTCCAGGTTCAGGAGCACACGGGAGCTGTGCCAAGCGGTGCGCGATGTAGTACACGGTCCGTCTCCTATCCTCTCCACAGCTCATCGTTTGTGACCGTTGGATGCAGTACTTGGCGAGGCAGTCGAGAAGGCAGACGTCCTGCATCGGGATGTCAGTGGCGGGAACATCCTGATCGACAAGGATGGTCGGGGCTTCCTTAACGACTATGACTTTTCTGTTCTGCTCTCCGTCGAGGGAGCGCGTCAGCTTGGCCCGACTGTGTTTCGCTTCCCTTATCTGGATTACGCTCGGCAGATCTGACACCGACTTACAGTGCACCTGGCGATTCATGGGCATCAAGCCACTTTCGAACCCCCTTTCCCACAAGCATACGCTAGCGGACGACCTAGAGTCAATCGTCTACGTCCTCTGGTACTTCGCAATGTGCTTCCGACCGTCTGGGGACAGTGTGTATGTCCAGGACCTACTCCCTCACGTTTTTGATTTTCCTTGCGAGGGCGGCGGCGGCAAGAGAGCTTTTTTAGGACGCATTTTTTTCGAGAACGATTACGTTTTGAAACACGTCAAGCCGGCAGCGCTTTCCCATTTGCTGCTGGAACTGCGGTGCCTCTTCTACCCCTTATACATCGAGCTGGGCGACCTGACGAACGACTCGCTTGCATACCTTGTGGGCGACCTGATGAACCACTCGCCTGCATACGTTGAATCGGTCAAACAGTTGGTGAAAAAGATAAATGAGGCGCTGACGACAGTCAACGACATCCTCGAGATTTTCGATCGCCACCTCCACCATGACACGTCCTGGCCTTCCGACGATAGGGCGGTAGACTGGTTACAAACTAAGGCCGTGTGTACCGGGATGGACACTGACGCCTCTACCGGTCATGTCGACCCGAAGTGGTAGCTCGATCCCGACGCTGCGAACGACGAGTCTCCGTCGAGCGCCTCCAGCTCACCGCAAGCGGGCGGAACCAGCGGACCTGCATCATCCTGATTCCTTGCTCCCCGCTGTGCATTCTAATTGTTCACTGCTCCCCCGTTGTCACGTTCTGTCGCATGTCGTTGTTGCCGTCACCTGTCGTTTCTGTCATCGCCGCCTGCCGTTTCTATTGTCGTCAGCTACCATTCTATTGTCGCTACCCGCGTTGTTTAATGGCACATTGGCAATACGGTTCCATACATTGCACAGCGGGAGGGTCCGCCCCCAACGCTTCGACCGAGCGCCTCAAGAGGGTCTTCGGACAGACCCCGTTCTGTATGCCCAATTCCACTCGTTCACCGAGGTACAATAAACATCCTCCGCAGAGCCCTCACACCTCTCCCCACCGCTTTTCAGACGCCCCGTGCATACACAACCTTACGATTCGCCTCGCCACCTGCCGGCGTCCGCCCCGCGCGACGAACCAACGCAGTGCGGGCGCACGGCTGCAGCTAGAAAATCCCGCGTGGCTGTTTCGCCCGTTGTTATCGCTGGCGGACCCTTCGTAGCGAGTCGGCGGATCGCGCAGGCCGAGGAGCTGAGGTATTCGATAATGCGTTCGGAGGTGGCCGACGACGAAGGGAACAGGCTCGGAAGGCTCGGTCTGCGTTGACGCTGGGAAAGGTGTGATGGCTGGCGGTTTGGGGAGGTTCGTCGGGGATGTCGGAGGTAGTGGCGCAGGAGAGAGTACTAGTACTGGGAGGGGGCGTAGCGTGGCGTCCTGGATGGATTGCCATCGGAGGGCGTCGTCGTCCACACGTCCTCGACGGCAGCAGCTCGACCTCAGAGAACTAGCACCCGCGCGCCTTCGGATCTCAGTTACAGCACAGCCAAACGTCCGCGGCGCAAAGAGGTGCATTCGTCCAGAGCGGATCACTGCGAATACAGCAGTACGACGAGTCGGGCGTGCAACCTGGCCGAGGCGCATACGATGCGTGATTGGCCTAGGTGCATACGATGCGTGATTGGCGGATCGACGGAGGAGGGCCCAGAAGGATCCGCGTGGACCAAGGCAAGAGCCGGGCGCGTGCAGGGGTGGAGCGCGGTATCTCGGGCTCCACGCGAAGCATCTCGCGCGGGCGGCTGTGCGCGCACGCAGATCAGACGGCGAAGCTCGCAGGAGCTGTACTCGTAAGTACGAGGAGTGCACTGCGCCGGATTGGACTGGACACGTCAGGGCGGGGCGGTGCGAGTACGGATATAGGTGCAGGCTGTGAGCGGACGGACGGTGTTGGGGAGGGCTAGAACGCGGCGCGGGAGGAACAATGGGGGCTTCGTTGGACAATAAGGCGGGTGGGAGCGAAGTCGGGAGCAGTTGTCGTCCTGCGGAAGGGAGAGGCTGGAAAAGGGAACAAGAGAGTCTGCCGGGGAGTCGGGCGGGCGGGGCGGTGCGTTCTGGGCCGTGATCCGGCCTGGCGCGCGTGCAATAAATGCCGGCTCGACCCAAATCCGGTCTTCCTCCTCCTTCCTCGTCTCTCCTGTCCTCGTCCTCGTCCTCGTCGTCCTCGCCCTCCTCATCCTCATCCTCACCCCGACCATGCTCTCGACACAACGGCCAGTCGCGCTGCCGACTCCGCACATGCACGCGATCTACACAAACCTGCCCGCGACGACCCGGCGCGCCGCCAACGTGCCCTTCCTCGTCGCCCGCGCGCCGCCCGTCCCGCGGATCCAGTCCGGGCCGCCCGCCATCCGCCCGTCCACGCCC